>JASSUY010014845.1:21060-72067 GCA_032466535.1 Forpus xanthops
CCCCCCCCCCCCCCCCCCCTTGTTAGAGAACCCTAGCAAGTGTTGGCAAGAGTTAATTACCACGAGGCAGCTCACTTAGAGTTCTCTTCTCCACATATTACCTCGTTCCCAGTTTCTCTGAATCTGCCCCTTCATAATTTGTAGGAAGCACTCTCGGGAACATTGAGTCATTCAGAGATGATCTAGTGGCCGTGACAAATACAGTGAAGTTTGAAATTTCTGCTTTTTCTGTGTAATTCCTGAACTTTAAAAAACAAACAAACAAAAAAAGTGTGAATTACTCAGGTTTGTGTCAGCTCCCCATCTCTTCAGAGACCATCATAATTGGTGGTTTCATTTGTACTTTGAAGATTGCTTTGCTCTCGACTGCAGCCATGCCTAAGGATCAAAGAGGAAGATAAAAACGTTTTAAAATCAGTAAAGCCTCTTGCAGTACTTAAAGAGAAGGTGTGAAGACAAAGTGCCTGGCCCCCTTGCATGACTGATGGGACTTCTTGCTGAGTTAGAGCACCTGGGGAAATAACCTCATCTCCGTCCAGGATTTTTTTTTCCCAGGACTTGTCATTTTGGAAGATTTCCCCAGCACAGTTTGAACTTGTTGTCTGGTGCTGTCAGAGGCTCACTTAGTTAAAATCACCTTCACTAAGGAGTATTTGATTACGTCTTCTCATTCAGGCTTCCCTCCTGGATTTTTGAGAATCTGGAGAATGCTGCTAATAGAGTGGATCCAGTATTTACAGGAATAAATTATTAGCAGTACCATTAAGTGTGCTTTTGACATCTGACACATTCTCCAGGGCTAACCCTGCACCTCCTGTACTTCTTCACATTCATTTGTTCCATTAAGTTCCATCTTTTGAAATATTTTGTGATGAATGAGTTCACTTTACAAGGCAGTGATCAGCAGCAGCTGTTCATAGTCATACTTTAAATTGAATCCATCTGTCAGGGGGCTCTTTAAAGTGTGAGTTTCACATTGTCAGGAGGGCTGATTATGCCAGAGCAGTATCTGGGTGCTGTTTGCCAAAAAGAAAAGGAAAAAAGCAAAAGCAAGCCACAGTGTGCTTGGATGGGCTCTGGGATATTCTTGCAGTTTCATTTACTGAGCCATGGTTTTAGTTTTGAGAGGAGAGCAAAGTGGCTACAAGCAGTACTTATGCACTGACATGCAGATAGGTGTTCAGATGTAGATGACATTAGGAGATGACCTGCAGTAAGCTTTGTAGAAACTGTATGCAGTTCTTGCTGCTTGCTTTTTTATCCTGACCTTTTGATGAAGCTCATCACCAGGTCTTTACATTTTATTGGTTGTAGCACCCGGTCACATTAATACTCTTCAGAGGATGAGTTGAAGAGGAAGACATGGCTTATTCAAATCAGCAAGAGGAGACAACATTGTTTCCCCCCCACCCCAGTACACAGGCATAATTTCTTACTTTCATTTATAACAGCCTCATGTTGCTTTCATATGAGATGGTAGGTAGCGTCTGCTGAGGCTGTTCTGCAAGCTGCATATAAGACAATATTTGCGAACCACAAATGGTCACTTGCTGACTATATTAATTATTGTCATAATTTCATGTGAAACTTTTGTCCGTAATGTTCTCCGTAAATTATGTACTGGATATGGAGATCAGTTGATTCATGGCCTGCAGTCTGTTGGCCTTATCCACAGGTAACATCTCCTGTTTTCCTTCTGCTCAGTTAGTTCCTCACCAAGACTTTTGTGGGAGGACTTGGCTTGTGCTGGGGTGTGTGGAAAAGCATTTCTTACCCCTAGAAGTTTATCCCTAGAAGCTTATTCACCAGAGTACTGCATGTTTAACCAAGTATATAATTTTCATTATGTCATTCTACTTCAGGAAAGAAAACCTTCCTTGGAGGATCAGAACAGTGGTACAGCCTCCTTTGCAAAACTCTGATTTTTGTAGTAGGAGGGCCATATTTTTTTCATAGGCTCAGTCATGCTCTTCCACCACAGAGGTTACCCTTTGTTGGTGGTCAGATACACTTGTCTTGACAGTCCAGATGGCCTGTGGCAGCAGGAGACCTCATGGAGTGGAGGAAGTCCACCTGTATTTCCCTGCTATAAGCTTTTCCATCTCACATTTGTTGTTGCAGTCTGCAAGTATTGCTGCTCAACAGTACAGCTGTATCAGTGCTGTATTTCTAGTTCTGTGTCAAGCCAGCACTTTAATAAACACTAAATTCAGTGCTGGCAGAAGTATAGAGAAGGGAAGAGAAAAACAACAACCGAACTGACTGGACCCTAACAAACCAGAACACCCAGACTGGCTTTGTGAGCTTGTATTTTATGTCAGTCAAAGCTACAACACTGTCTTCTAAATGAAGTTGCTGTGTGGTAAGAGAAGAACCTCTTAGCTTTTCTTTAACATATAGAAAGCAGCACTGTGTATATCGGAGCCTGTTACTGCTTTGTACCTGATAAACACAGATGTTTTTTGTGTGGTTTTTTTTTTTTTTAACTTAATGGAGAATCATTAACATGTTCCACATGGAGATGGCAAGAATTGCACTTTGAGTGAATAGGTTGATTGATGTTGGCTTATGTTAAGAAAATATGGCTAACAGAAGGCGTCAATACATGCTCTCTTTTTTCCTGTGGTGTGCATTGTTTTTCCTGCGTGTTTAATGAGGGAACTTAGAAGGGAAATGTCATTGCTTAATAGCTGACAGTATCTTGTTATCTTCCTTTAAAATACTTGATAGAGTTAAGATACACTTATTAAGATCTGTCACTCATTTGATGGCCCACTTGGGACTCTGGATTATAAACGTGCAATATCTGTAAATTAGCTGCAGATATAGAGTGTTTGGTACTTCACTGTTTAACAAGCAGGAAAGAGTGCACACCAGTGAGCATATGAAAAGCCTGGCTCTGCAGACCCATAGAAAATATGTCCCTTAATACTGGGAGCACTCAGACCTATGAAAACTTCTGTGTTCTGATTACCCACTTTTCAGGCTTCACAAGTTGGGTCTGAATGGAGGGATTTGCCAGGAAGGGAAAGAAGAAAACTCTTCTTTCCCTTCCCACACAGAGAAATGGAGGTGAACATGGAGAACACACTGAAAGGGGTGGGCTTCCCATGTTAGGAGGAGCTGTGCAGTGTGACATCTCCATGAAGAAGGTAAGGGGTGTCTGTGCACAGCCTCGGCCTGCGTGACTCTTGCATCCTTCTCCAAGATCAGTATGAGCAGACATGGTACATCAAGCCCGCTGCTGAGTTGGGTATTTGAAGAGGCAGAATCAATATCTAAGGGTATTATGAAAGACATTCTCAATACTTTGTCTAGACTACTGATTGTTAAGAATGAAATGATTAATTTCTAAACCCAGGTTCTTTTCCTTTGGCTTACAGCTGTTTTAAAATATCAGCTTTTTGTCACCCTGATGGGCTTTAAGCAGAAAAGCTGATTGGTGTTTGGGTATCTTTAGTTTCTCTCTTGAAACTAGAGGAATAATATATTTTGTGAATATCTGTGACTGAAGACAGGTTTAGTGTTTATATAGCTGAAATAAATTCATAGCATAAGCAGCGTCATTAGTGCTGTGTAATATTTTAAGGTTGTTTTCTGATTTGTATTTTCATGAAGAGTTGAGAATAACAGTTTAGTATCTGGTTTAATTTTTATGCAAATATTTTGTCCCTGGAAACGCAGAGGTGGGAATGAGGTAAGGAAACAGTGCTGACTGAAGAGTTTTGTAATCTGTGTTACTTGCTGCAATTTTTGGTGGAGGTCTGAAACTGTAATGGGTGAGCCAATGAGGATGTGGTAGATAGCAAAACATTTTAAAATTGCGATTCTCATGTAGTACATCTCAGTAGGTAAACCTGTGTTGGCATTACTACAGTTCCTCAGTTTATATTGTAACTTTTATAGCAGAAGCTGAAATAATTTTTATTATTGTTTGGGGATTGAAATGTCTTCATTTTATTTATTTAGAAATTCTGTATGAAAGGTCTGTTGATATATAGAAAATTTAAAGCTATGGAAATGCTTTCCATGGTATATTGTTGCCAGAATCTTTACTTACAAGATTTATTCTTAATGCAGCCCAGGTTATAAATGGAGAATTTACTTTTTTTGTGGAATTCCTTACAGTAAGTGAGGTGCACTACAGCCAGCTGTAAGCCAGGCAGAACTTCTTGCTGTTATCTACTGCATCAGGGAAGATTTGTGTAGAGGGAAAAGTAAAAGGCTGCTCTGTGCTATTTATTTACAAACAGCATTCCCTAAAAGCAGCCTATAGTTGTGTAACCAAATAGTACCTGTGGTGCAGTAGCAAGGAGCTAAAGGTTACATTTGCTTCCAAAAATAAACATCCAAAATTAAGTGCATTTTTGATACTAAATTACCAAATTTGTTTACTTGGATGTAGTTTACTTTCATCTCCTCCATAGTCAGGCATTCCTGTGACCAAGTTGTACCATGTGAAATTTCACTGGGTTACATGAAATTTACTTCTTGGTGGGATGACTGTTTTGCGTGTGCAGAAAGGCCACTTGCAGACTGCTGCTTTACTGAAATCTGCAACAGCCAGCTAAATATCGAGGTTTTAAGTGCTGTTCACTCTTGTAATGGTGGCTGTGTGTTTTTTAAGGAGATACAAAACTGTGTCCATTTCCTCTATACCTACCATCTGCTTTCTTGTATTTGTGGCAGTCCATCTTTATTAAATAGGTAGCTGCCTTAGGAATTATCTGTTGTTTGTTTTTTTTTTTTAAGGAGAGGAATGCCTGTTTCTTGTCCTCAGCATTCTGTCACTTGCTGTTGGTCTTCTCTTTGTAGTTGCTTACTCAGATGCAGGTACTGGTCAGTAAGAGGGGGGTAGGTGGCTCAATCATACTTTGCAATTTCAAAGAATAGGCACTTTCTTGCTGGTGTGATTTACATTTCACTCCTCAATTGCTCTACAGTTAGGTCAAGGGGAACCAGGAATACTGGATTTTGTGGTACAGGCCACTTTGAAGCTGAGTATGTGGCAAGACATGCTTACTCCCAAGCCTCTAATACTCATTCAGTTTCATTCCTATTGGTGTTCTTTCTGCAGCTTAATCAAGAGCCCTTGCTAAAGTACCATAGCTCTTACACAGGTCATGCAACATGTGCCTTGTGTAACAGCATTTCTTCTAATTTTTTTCTTCTGTGGCCAAGTATCATTTTGGGCAAAGAGGAGGCTGCTTTGCTGCTTTCTTGGCAGACCTGGTTGCTGATAAATAGGGATCTGATATACAGCTTACATAGTACAGATATGTTCCTATCAAATTGTGTTGAGTGCTTCCTGGAGCTTCATGAACCCATGAACTTTGGCGCGTGCCTGTTCAGAGCAAGGTGCAGCTGACTGCAAGTATTGATTCCTGTAATAGAGGTAAAGTACAAAAAAATATGCTATCCATAGGAAAGAAGGAAATGCAAATCATGAAGAGTAATAGGATGACGCTGATGCACTTGTATGGTTTTATAACTTAGAACTGCAAGCACCAGTTGAAAGTTTCAGTTTTTAAAGAGGAAGGGTATAATTCTGACTTCAGTTTTCATGCTTATGCCTCTGTGTGTAAAGAAAGGTCTTTCTCTGTCTAAAATTCTTAGTGAAGGTCAGAAAAATCACCTGCTTTATGTTGTAGTCAGTCGTGGAGTGCTAGCTACTAACAGATACAAAATGTTAAAGCAAATGGATCAAACATAGGAGTTATTATGGTTGTGTTTGCAAAGACTGGCTCATTTTTTCTTGTTCTATTGCTTTTCTCATTTACAATTGTTGACTTTTCCTTCCTGTATAAATGATTTCTTTTGTTCTTACAAATCTCTTCTGTATACTTTTTTGAAAAAAAGAAAAGTAGGATGTTCTACAGCTGCTGAATTGTTTGTCATGCTTCTCACTCATGTTCAGAGATAGGATGTCCAAAGAATTTTAGTCCTCAACTCTTCACTGTTGTATGTTATTGTTACTTGTCTTCTACAAAACAAAATGGAAGGGAAGAAAGCCTTTCTACCGGGTGACCATTTAGAAAAGCAGTGTCTCACTTTAAACTAGTTCATTACTTAGTGGGTTATATTATGTGGAAGAAATAAAACGTAAAAAAAAATCTTCCTCTGCACTGTCACTGAAGGCAGTTAGAGTGACACTGCCCTTCTCACTCATGTGGATGTATTATTTTTTTCCATTGCTTAAAAATTTTCAGTTAAACATGCTTTTTAAATTCATTATCAATATGGAAAATGCAATTGATCAAGCAGCTATAAGCCACAGTCCCCTTTCTCTGCTCCCCTCCCCCAACTATATCCTTCTTTCTCTACTTTTCAGTGCTTTGTGTGCATGTGGAGGAAATCACTTTCCCTGCTCTCTCTTCTCTGAGCTTATTTCTGCTCCTTGCTGGCATAGAGGTCCTCAGTATTGAATGAGCAGAATCTTTCAGGTGCTGTTTATAACTTACATTAGACATTTGGTCTGCTCCCTTAGGTGATTGTTAGTGGGGGGAGTTCCTGATATCTGTCGCTATCCTGATGCTCCAGCTTTGCTTTGAACAGCTGCTGTCTTCCCTGGGCTTTACCTCAAAATTACATAGGTGAGATCACTTCCCAGGTGTTTCTAATCAGCCCTTAGTCTCTTGTCTTGGTACGTAAGACCTGGTAGGCTGAGCTAAGCTAAGCTTTGGGGTGTGTGTTCTGTCTGATTTACTGTTACATTCAGGATAGGCACAGCCTGTCCGTTGGTTTTCTGAATTGTTGTGTGCTCAGTCGTTAGGGGATATGTTTGCTGTTGAAGTAACAGAACATGACAATGTGGCATTGAGAAACAAGTCAAAGTAAACTTTATAGTCTACATAGGAAGCCATAAGAATACTATTGAATCATATACAGCTTCCGAAGCTCACAAAAATCTCTATAGAAAACCATTTTGAGAAATTTGGTAGGGATTGTATAAGGTGCAGTTGAAATGCTAAGGGGTTCTGGCATAATGTATGTTAGTGGTTTTATGTGCTCAGTTATCAACATGATAATGATTGAAACAGTGTTTCAAAATATATACATTGAGATTTTTCAAAGCAGACTGGAAAAAAATAATCCTGCAAGTAGTTTTCATGTCACTAGGAATTATCACTGTTTTCTGGTGTGCTTTGTAAATTTGGATTTACTTTTGTCCTTTGTTCTTTCAAGCTCATTCGTAAAAAGTGACACTGAGTAGCCAAGTGTGACTTCTAAATGTCCTTACTATTTGTGGTATCACAGTATAATAAAACTGGTGTTGGTCCTAGGGCCTTTGAAAAGGGTGCGGTAATTGTCTAGATGTTTACTTGTAAACGTTACCTTTTTTGCATTGAAATATACAGTGTTTTAGTGTTTTCACTGTTGTAAAATTATAATGCAATGGATAGCTGTTGCACAGAAGCAAGGTGACAGCTTTCTTAATAAATAGAAGACTTCTTGGTTAACACCCTTAGAAAACTCAGTGTGGAACTTCATACAATAATTAACTCATAAACAAGATGACACCTCTTTGTGATTTGCTAAGTTATTTGTCATTTAGGGGAGAGGTAAAGCAGCATCTCGAGTGTCAGTACTTCCTGATTGTGTCTTAAATATTTTTTTTTGAGGTGGAGCATTGAAAGAATGTATTATTAACTATGCAAGAATGTGTTACTTGCTATTTGAGGATTTTAATGACTTCCATGTCATTTGTCAAAGTATGTAATGAAATTATTGTGTGGTTTGCAACGTTGTTAAATATTTGGTCCTTTGAACATTTATAGTTTATCAGCAGTGAAATGTCTTGTAAAAGAAGATTTTTGCAAGAATTTAAGGCATTAATATCACCTGTACTTTGTAGACCTTCAAAATTTGATTCCTCGGAGATGATAAAAGTGTAGTTATCACAATCATCTTGGGCTTCATTTGAAATTATTTTCTTGACATCAGACTACAAGGCTTACACACTTTTGTCTTGTTGATAAAGTAATGTCCAGCTCAGATTGGTTTTAGCTGTGAGTACACAGTCTTAATCCTCAGGCTTTATTTTCTGAGCATTAGGATTTTGTCCCAAAAGTTACGAAGTATATTGCCTCTTAGAACTTCCAGCATGCAGTTAAGGCTTAGAGGCATTGTGTAGACTTGCAAGCAGGTGCTGCACTAGAGCACTATTTTTGAGTTTTCTATTGAAGTAAATAATATGGTTTAAATCTGATGCAGATTTTTAAATTTTGTTTTGTTTTACATTGCTCATAAGCAAATGGAAATTGGGTTTGAATAGTGAAGAATCACTTGGTTTGAGTGCTGTACCAAAATGAAATAGTGTTTTTGTACTGAATTTCACCTTGAATTGTCCTAACCATTGAGAGAGGACCTCCAATGTCAGCCTGTGGTGAGAGCAGGCAAGAAAATTCCTGGTTTTAGAGGCTGAGAAGTCCTGAAGAGATGCCTGCACTTCTGTTGAGCGATGCCCATGGCTTGTGCGGTGATTGCTGTAGTTGGAGGAGCAGCTTCTGTTTCAGCTCAGAGCAAATCAAGTACCAGTGGTACTGAGTGGGAAGTGGAAATGTGAAGGGCCTTTTTTTTGAGGGCTTTTCTGTTAGCCTAACATAGTATTCAAATGTTTCCCCATTGACTTAGCACAGTCTCTGATTTCAGTTGTAACCTTTAAGTAGGACTTAAGTCTGTCAGTAGATACTGAAGATAGCTGTGAACCTGGGAGGAGGGAAGAGGAGCTCTTTTTAGGAGGTGATGTGAAGCCATGGGCCATGGATCTAGTATGACTGGGGAAAGAGAGAGGTAAGACTATGAGCCGTTTGGAAAGGAGTGTAACATCAGTTTGGATGAGCATGGTGCAGGTTAGGCCCTGTCCCTTACCCAGAGCACACTGGTCCATGCAATGACTGTCTGTGTGTAGCTGTCATTTTCCTCTTATCAGTGTCTGGGGGTGTTACTGCACTAATGGCAGAATGCAGATCCTACATAAGGAGCTGGGAGATAAAGCATGAGTTGCAAGTTCTGTAGAAAAAGGAAGGGGAAAAATACACTACAAATGCTGTCCCTCTCCCTCAAGCAGTGATTGCAAGAATGGTGCACGGTGGCCCACGTGTCCTTTGCCTGACATGAGGACCCATCCCTCAACCAAGTAGTTTTCACTCTTATCTTTTGTTTCAGTGGATACTGATAAACAGCTGTGATATATGCAGATAATACCTAGGGAGTTGCGTGTTAGGTTTTATTTGCCGAGTCCTTTAACAGTGACAAGGATGACTTTGAGATCAAGAATTTCTTCACAGCTGATTTAAAGGTCCTGTTGACTTTTACCTTGATTACCTTTCACCCACCCCTAAGGCAGCACTAGGAAAACGCCCTTTGCCAGCCAGTATCTGTGTGTTTAATTTGAGCTGAGGAAGAAAACCCACCTCATTTCTGTCATGCTCTTCCTTTTAACCATATAACACTGTTGATGCAGAGAGTTTTGAACTACCCAGGCTTCCTAAATCTCCTGCTGGATACTAGGTGAGCAGCCAGTGGGAGTACCCTCCTCCTGATGCCTGAGACCCTCCTGTCAGGGGCACGGTCAGTAATTCGGGGCAGCCTGCTGCTGTCCTGGGCTCAGCTGTTTGTTTCTAACTGGCACATTGCCTGTTCCCAGCTCTTAATGTCATTTGAGAAGCAAGTCAAGAACTTAAAAGTTAGGAAGGGAGCAGCTGCTCATCCCATAGAGACAAGATCCCATAGCAGGAATCATATTTCAGTGGATCCAGGTATGTTTACTCTTACTTTACCATTTGTTGCTTATGTTTCTCCTGGAAGCTTTGCCTTTTTTTTTCTTTTAACTGGGAATGGTTGAATTAAGTACTTTAGCAATGCATTCTTGAGCAATCTGAAAGTCCTAAGTCCAAGGTAGCTTATGACAATTCATTCAGAGTGAGTTTTGCTGTGTTCCAATAATAGAAACTCTTTCCAGACTGAATGAAATATTTTGTACTCTGATCATGTGAACTGCAGACACAGGGTTATGGCTGGCCCACCTGTGTGTAATCAGGGTGTCTGTGGCTCAGCCATTTTCATAGGAAGGCTTTTTTTATTTTTTAAATTGGGTGGTTTTGTTTTGTTTTTTTCTCATTTTCTAAGTTCTCTTGTTGAGCTGAACTTTGAGAGCAGTTTTGTGTAGCTGACTTTTATTGTTTGCAGTGGAGGAAACAAGGGTGCTAACTTGATAAAGCTTCCCACTTGCTTTCTTTTCACACAACTAAATTGACAAAGAAGGTGCAAAAAAAAGTAAGAAAGGGTCCCACAGGATGGGAGAAAATTGTACTTGAGTTTTGAGCAGTGTGGTAGCTTAGGTTTGGTTCAGTTCGGTAGCTGTATATTTGGGCAGTCCCGTGGCTGGTGTTTTCAGTGTCCCTTTGTGCTCTGTGGTTATTGTCACAGGGCAATGACTCACAAATTTAAATGCTGGACCACACCTATATTGTCACCAGCTTTGGTTCTGCTGGAGATGGAGAGGAGCAAGCTGGGTCTGAACGCCAGGCTGTTTGATCAGAAAGGAGTGCTGTAGGGAGGTGGGATAGAAGGATGCTCCCAAGTACCTGCTCCTCTTTTGCTAGGAGGAAGGGTGGCAAATGAGACAGGAACTGCTCAGTGTCTGGAATCAGCCTGTGGGAAATTAGTAGAGCCATGCTAAACTAAACTATTTTAGCATTAACATTAGGGTTTTTTTTTTTTATTTGTTATTGGTATTTTTTTTTTTTTTTCCTCCCCCAAGCACAAGTTCCTGCCTTTTGACCAGGTTGACTTCTCAGTTCATTTACTGGAAGAAGTGATTCCACCCTTTGGATGTCAGTATACTGTTGGATGTTAATGTTTGACCTTCAGAATTAGTCATCTAGTTAAGGAGTGGGTTGACCACATAGTCTGTGTTTGACCAAACTGCTAAGAAATAACTTTGTGAATACTAAATACAGACGACTGAAAGTCCTAGTGCTTGCAGAAGCAATTGCAACTTATTTCCCCCTCCTGCGTTCAGCCAGCCCCAGGAATGAACACTGATTCTGCATAAGTGGCATTTTGCGCAAGCTCCTTGTAATCAAAACTTGGTTCAAACTACACAGGAGAGACTTGAAATTCCTTCCTTATTTTTATTGCATACTCTGCTTTTCCTGACGTGAGTTGGTTTTTAAATAGTCAATGTGACATTTTAAGAAAGTACTACTGTAGGATGATGTGTCTTCAGAAGAGCCTGTATTGGCATTTGGAGAACACCAGTCATATTTGAATTCTGAATTAAAACCCTAGTCTTACTGAAATTTGAAGTTTTAATAGAGGAAGTGAAGCTAATGTTATTATAAATGTTTGTGCTTTCCACTTCGGGGGGTAAATACTGCTGTAGCATATTATAACCATTTTTTTTTTTTTTAAGATTTATAAATTGTCCTAAATGTTCTCAAAAATTTTGTGGAAAAAACAGTGCTTAGTTACCTTCATCAGAAATACCAATATCAGGATGATTTTGGGCAGTACCTTTAATATTGTTGCTTTAAAATTTTATCTTATAATATTCAATATTTCTGTTATAGGTTTAAAAAGTATTATTTTATTTTTAAAGTAATATTTCAACACAACAGGAAATCTGTTAAGTTGCAAGCAACCCTATTTGAAGTTTTGAAGGAGATTTCTTAGAAATCTTTTAAGTACTTTTAAAATGCCTGAGACAGCAACAACTATGTGCTGAGCATCTTGAGTCACGTTTAAGGATTCCCAGTTGCAGCTCCCCTTTGCTGGAGTGCCTTTTGACATGAATTCAGAATACTGGTTGTGCATAGGCTACAGCAGCTTAGTGAGTGGTGATGACTATTGCAGATGCAACAATTCTGGATTTATTCTTTCCTGCAGCACCCAGCCTCTCGCTCGTCTCTTCCCCAAAAAAGACAATGTCAGCTCCTCTATATTTTAAACTTACGTATTTTCCTATAGTACCTAGAGTTCATCAGGCTTAACTGAAACAAAGTTACATTTTACAGCAGTGCTTTTACTTATTTTTGCTTTAAAGAGAGAACTTTGGATTTATTTTAGTGTGTATATTTACTTACTGTGTTAAAGCTCTTGCCGAGCTTCCAAAGACAAGTTGTGAACACCAGCTAAGGGAATGCTTCTAAGTAGCTACATAGAGGTTTTAGTTTTAAGTAGCTAAATAGTAGCTTTTAAGTAGCTAAATAAAAGGAGACCTGAAGGTATGGGAAAACTATACTCTTTACTCTTTTTTCATTTCTTCTCTTTTTTAATTTCTGAAAGATATATATATTTTTTTTTTAATCTTTCTGTGCTTGGTGTTCTGGGATTTACATTGGTGCATGGCATTGCAGAACACTTGCTTCAAACTCATGAAGCTTAAATTCATTTCAATAAGTAATTAAAGTGATTGAAACAGAAAAAAGTAGGTACAACAATTTGGTTGCTTTAATTTTTTTTTTTAAATCACAAAACACTGAGAAAGGAAGGCTTGGATAATAGCAGCTATGAGTCTGAGATTCATATGCTCCTGAAGATGCTTTGGAGTTAGTATACAATAGGGATGTTAGTCCATATTTTACGTTTTGTTACAAGTATTTTTAGTTCAAACTTGTTTTATTTATAAAGTCTGCGAAAGCAGTCCTAGAATCAAAATACACAATGCATTAGGATTCACCAGGATAAGTGTCAATGTTTAGATATTCACTGAGGAAAAAAACAGCTACTATTTTAGCATCTTTATGTGTGTCTTTAGAGTTACCTAGCTTCTGTCACTATTAGTTAAATGCTTGTTTTAATAAAAGGACTACATTTGGAATTCGTTTACATTTATTATTATTTCACTGTTTTATGGTTTCTCATTTATTTTTCATTATAACAGCTTACAACTTTACACAGTAAATACACAGATTATTTATAGTATCCTGCATGGATTTTTATAGTGATTTGTTGGTTTAACAGCCTGCTAAAACTGAGTGATTTTAGTACATTTAAGCTGGTGCTGCCGTCCATCTGCTCCTGCTTAAACCTTAAAAATTCTGCTCTGTCAGAGGTATTGGATGTTTCAGCTCTGCCATCAGCAGTTTCTGCCTGCCTGAGTTTTTCAGGTGTCCTCATGTATCTAAATCCACGTTGTTAGTAATTCACAACATATAAAATATCAAGAGTACTAAACACTGGCTGGAGTCTAAGCTACAAGTTGCTATAAAAAGAGAAAAGGAAGACATTTGTTGATTACACTGGCTAATTAATTGAGCTTAGGGATATCCTTCATGATGGGTCCTGGTCGTTTTCTGGCTTAACTGAGTTGGTTTGTGTTGAAATAGGTGAGAGATGAATAAAGGAAGTGAGGGAATGAAATGGGAGACTGCCTCTTCTCTGTGAGCCAGCACTTCCCGCTGTAGCCAAATTGGACTCTTCTCTTCTGTTCTCTTAAACCTCACCTTTGCTGTACTTCAGTTTGTCAGTTTTACTCATAAATTAAGGAGAGTAAGACTAGTGGAAACCATATAACTGAAAGCATAGGACTAGAGGCAAAATGAAGGCCACTGAGCAAGTGTGACTTGTATCAGCCTCTCTAGGAGTAAGATTGTGTATTCTGTTATGAATAAGTCTTCAACACTAATGTTTGCTTGTTTGTTTTTTTTTTTTGTTTGTGGGTTTTGGGTTTTTTTTTTGTGTATTTTGTTTTGTTTGTTTGTTTAGTATATAGCAGTGAACTGGTTTTCCAGTTCCCATTATTTTCTCAGTAAAAATAGGGTATGCAAATTTAAGTTGGCATTCATGCAGAAGAGGCATGGAGAAACAAAACCAAATGCTCCCAATCTCTTCAGAGAAGTTCCTTTTTTGGCTTGTAAAAAGAAACAGAAGTTTAGTCTCGTCTTCATAGGAAGAGACCTTTTTTCTGCACTGTATCAAAGTGCAGGGGCTGTTCATCACAAATCAGTCTGGTTATTCACTTCTGTGATCAGTCAAGGAGATAACTAAGAACTGCAAGTGGGTATTTTGTTTCTGGTTTTATCTGAATCAGGAGGGAGGGAAAGTTGATGACAGCTTTAATGCACAGCTATATGACATGATGGTTACTACAGTGTTCATAAATGTCAGACACCTGCCCAAACACTGAGGTTAGTCTAGAAAAAACTGTTATTTGTTTTGCTGCCTGAGTTGTTAGTGCCTACTAAAATCTCTGTTTGCAGCTGAGCTTAAATGTATTTTGATTCTATTTGTACTAACAAATGCTTGGAAAATCTAGAACTATCACACTGCTTATAAATTAGGCAACATTTTTTTAACTTTTTAAACAGAAATACAAAATGAGAACGTGGTAGCAGATCAGTGGATGTGTTAAATGGAGAAACTGCCTATCTGCATCCAAAGCTCCTTGGGAATCTGTTCACAGTTTTGGGGTGAGGGGTCTCTGCATTCAGTAATCACTTCTCTAAACCAGTCACTTTTGTTGACAAGGAATTAAATTTAAAAGCTTTTTGTGGAAAAGTTCTCATGTTTCAAGGTTGAAAATGCATACATGAAACCTTTAAACATGTTGAGTTTGTTTTTCCAAAGGGACAGAAGAGGTTCTAGCTTTGCCTGTTTAGCAGCAGCTCTTGTGCAGTGTGCACAAGTCATGTAGTCTGTGTTCATCTTCTCCATGTCCTTCATAAAGGATGCTGTGCCTGCTTCAGAGGGGACATTTGAGAGACTGTGACTCCTAGCTAAGGGTATGTTAGTGGAACTTCAGGAGAAAAGGTGGTTTTCAGCAACTTCTCTTGTTAAGAAAGCACCTTGTTAAGAAAGGATAGGAAAGTACCCAGATTCTTGCTGAATAACTGTGTTGAGTAGCAAAAGGCAAAGGTTCTGTGGTATTTTAACAAACATAGAGCCCCATAAAGCATTATGAACAGTCATTTCAGAAAGAAAAACCCAGCTGAGGTTCTGGTGGCAGAACAGCTTTTTGAAGTCCCGCAAGGTAGAATTGAAGGGATTCTTACTGCACAGTGCTTCATCACCTGGTTGTCTATGGCAACTGAGTGGTTCAAGAAGGGGAGAAAAAGGTGAAGATAGAAGAAGCTGCTTTGGGAGCTGATACAGAAGATTATGATCAAGAGGTGAAATGGGGTATAGAAACAGAAGTGCTGATGTCCTTAATACTTCTTATCATGCTAGCTCAGCTGTGTGCTGGGTTTATACAGTAGTCTGAGGGTTGTGATCTGTGTTTTTTATGTAAGCTTTTCTGTAGAAAGGTTTTACTGAGAGATGCACTTACATTCCGCTAAGCATCCGTCCAGTAAGAATACATCTGCTTCTGCAGTGTGTGGTATTTGATTGCGGAGTTAAAGATGGGTCCCTTTGAAGGGGGATTCTCTGTTGCATTTACCAAAACAGTGTATGTAGGTACATGGTAATATATTTAGCCAGCACAAGCAGTGACAACATATCAATGTTGGCATCATGATGCCCAGACATTGTTGCTTTTAGAACTGGACCAAAAAATCTCAAAGCAATGCTGTGTGGATGCGTGCGGTCATGTGAGAGATCTTTAATGTATTTCTTCATTATATGAAATATGTTATTATAACTGTTTCTGGTGTGCAAGTGTTTGGAGTATATGCATATGTGAACTTAGGTATTGCTCCTGTGTATTAACAGAGAGCTGTTTAAAACCAGAATTTCTCCCATACCAAAACTGTGCACCCCAGGCCTATGATTGCATCAAGATGCACTGCAAGCCTACAGTCTTACCACGTGGTTCTTAGTTCCGTTCCTGAGATGCATCCTCACATTGCACATCCCTGAGCAGCTTGAACAGCTGTGTTTATTATCAGGGTAAAAAGGGACGTAGCAATAATAATAAGCAAGCACAGGAAGGTGGACTGCTGGGAGAAGCCTTCCCTCTTCTGCCTATATCTTCCTCGGCTTGTGTGTGACCACTGGCAGGATTGGATCCTGGACCAGAGACAGCTCTTACAAGCCTCAGGGAAGAATGTCTGCAGAGCTATTGAACTGATAGTTGTGCTGCTGTTCATCTGATAAGGACCCAGCCTTATACACTAGGTTAACTTGAACTGTATTTAATTCTTGCAGAACTTTGGCATAGCTTAAAGGCTTGGCAGCTTGAATCATGAACAGCCACGCATTTGAGGGAAGTTGATTTAGTTTATTTTATTGTGTGCCAGAAACTCTGTTTAATGCCTGCCTAAAGATGCATCAAAAGAGAGCAAGTTCCTATAATCTTCTGTGGCACCATTTTAACACTCCTTCAATGTAAAAAAAATATTTTGTTGATGTCAACCAGCCTCCTAAATCTGAAATATGGGAGGAATGGAAAGCTCTGACTATTAGTAGCAACACAGAAGTGTTAGTGAATATGTTTCTGTTCTCTGACCGAAGATTTTGACTTGTTCTTTCGTAGCATGAAATGAAATGGATCTGTCATCACAAACATGTATGCTGTTTCTGGCACAAACTGAGTGGTTTTAGTAATGCTTAGTAATAGATTCACTGTCCTTATTAAATGAACAGCTTATTGGAGTCTTTACTACTTCACTGAAGCTTTTTTTTTTTTTTTTTTTTTTCAGGGAAAAGAATATGGGAAAAGGGACAAGTCAGGCTTGATATAATAATTTTTGGTGGATTTTTTTTGGGGAAAAAAGTTATAATAGCAGTGTGACGCCCAGTAGCAACACTGAGTTTTTACTGTGGTGTTAAGAAAGACACAGATGCTTCTAGATGGAAATATGCTGTATGCTATATTTGATTTAAAGGAAATACTTTGATTTCAGGGCCTTCAAGTCACATAGTGGTATGAAAATAATGGTGTATTTAGTCTGTGAGTCCTGAGAGGCTCAGGAACAAAACAACAAAATCTGCTTCTTCTTTCAGGGTCTTCCTTATCTCTCCAATTTTGAAGTCCCAAAGAGCAGGCACTATTACTAGTTATTTGTTCTAAATATTGTCAAAATATACTACAAAGTATTTTAAACCCTTACTTCCAAGCATAATGTTCCCTAATAGTTTCTAAAAAGTAGTGGGTTGCCAATTTGAATGCTGAGAATTTGCATGGCCTGTTTATTTTCAATCGCTTCCCAGTCCTGTAGATAAAATTCAGTCATACTCTGGGCGTATCATAAATGAAAACAGGTTTTCTGGTCTATATTCTCAATTGAAACGATGAGCTGATATTTATCTATAATGCGGGTGTGATGTATTTTTTTCCCGTGTACTATACCTGCAGCCTACACACATAACATTGAACTTTGGCACTGAAAACTGCTTGTTAATTTTTTTCATACCAACATGCTCTAGTTTCCTCTCGTTTAGGATTGCTTGCATCTGTAGCATTTTATAAAGAAAACCTGCAGCCCTTGAATCTGGAAGGTGCTTGTTTAAAACTGGCTTTATGAGGCTGGAATTTGTGTTTGGCTCTGGATTAAACATTTCCTACTTTTGTAGATACATCTCCCTTCCTGAGTTTTTTCACATCATGAAGTTTGTGCTAGGCAAACATGCTCTGACATTGTCTCTGTATCCCGCTACCTATTATTGAGTGGTACAGCAAGAACTGTTCAGATACATAATTGAAAATTAATGAAGAACTTAGGTTTGTATAGAAGACAATAGTATTCGGTTTGCTGCCCAACAATAGCACTGGTATCCCATTTCAAACAAGCATGAAAGTAGTAGGACCTTATTTATCTCACTAGTCAGCAGCAATTACTCCTGACTGCACACCGGAGGCAGATCTGCTGAGTGCAAAGGTGGTGGTTTTATGTTGTTGTTTATCAAACCAGAACTGCTGCTTTTACTCTCAGAGCTTTTATTTTCTTCACTTTGAAGTTTAGTACTCTTGTAGAAGAAAAGTATAAATCCATTTGAGGAGAAACAGCATTCAGAAAATAGGGTTTCAGAGCTGCTTTTATAAGTTGCTTCCTTTGTTTTCTCCATTATTTCAATATTTATCAAATAGGTTCAAAGAAACTTTCTGTTTAGGTCATCAGTATGCAACTGTATAACTGTTGATAAAGTACTTGCGGTAAAATACCTGTCAGCCTGAATAGAATTGAAGCAAGCTAGAGACCAGCACAGATGCTTGGTTTATTCCCCAGATTTGCTGTTTATCTTTTGTACATACCAATTTTACTGACTTTATTTTATCATTTCATCTGTGGCCAGAGCTACAACAATGCTGTACTATTAACAAGCATATCAGAGGATGCAACTTAATTGTAAGTTAACAATGAAGTATGAGAGAAAGAGGAAATAAAAAGAATTAATTATATTACAATAATATTTTTTCTAGGTGCTGTAAGAGGTTTTGCGATTTGATGTTAATTGTTGAAAAAATGCTAACAAATACATGATGTTTTAACATGAGGATATATGTGGAGGCAGAGAGAGGGTGAAATAAATTCCAGATTAATTAGGTGAGTTGAGCTGGGCATGGATTGATGCAGGGGGTTCCTGGGAGTTTGTTGCATCCACCCCGAGTACTGCACTTGCAGTCTTTAGGGCAACTGTTCCTTTATGTTATTTAATGTGTGCTCTGTGTTTTCTGGCCCAGCTTCTTATCTTGACTTGGAACATACTCTGAGTCTAGAGGGTACATGTGGCATACAGAAAATTTCTGCTTAAAATTAATTAGAGATTATTTCTTTTAAGGGTAGTGATCAATATAAAGGTAAAGGTACCTGTCTTTAAATAAATAAATAAATGGTGAGACCTGACTATCCAAGCATTTGAAAGTCACCGTTCTATGATATTGAGAAGCTGTCAAACTCACTTCTGAACTATTGACTGGTTTTGCTTATTCATGGAGTACAAGAGACCATAAGAACCTGGGGAAAGGACAAAACCACACATAAATCTGCGAAAAACTGAAGTGATTTATATCAGCTTGCAATGGACGGAGCAAAGCGAGGGGTGTGTGAAGGCAGAAACAAGCCACCCCCATCCCTTTCCTTTTGTGTGTTGGTTCGTTTTTTTTTGTTTGTGGTTTCTGGTTGGTTGTTTTAGTACTTTAATGCTTTTGAGATTGCTTCCTTGACTTGCAGGAAGGGATTGTTGGGGCAAACTCATACACTTGCTCCTTAAACTCCTCATCTTCTTTGAAATCACAATACTTAAATGTTCTTAAGTTGGATTTGTCTGAAAATTGTGAATTTAATATTTAACATCAAATAGTGAATCAGTGTTTTAAAGATTTTCTCATCGACACTGATTTTCTCCCACCACCAATGGCCTTCAGCTGCACTGCAAGGAAGGAAAATTGTTCTCAGTTTGCCAGGAACCACTAGAACCACTAGGGATTTTAAGCACTATGATTTGTTAAAGTATGAAATGTTAACAACCTTCTTGTTGTTCTTGCTGATGGAGAAGCAGTATTCAATTTTCCAATATGGTCAAAGTGTGAGCAGCAACATTTTTTCCTGTGTTTTGGACACACCTCCTAATGCAGAATTCTTTCAACTCTATTCTGATTGAGTGACCATTTTCATGCTTGCTGGCTTAAGAGGCTTGTTTCTGCATGTGGGAATATGGACAAACTGTAGTAGAGGATGGTCAAAGCATTAAGTAATGTGCAGCCTGTTGCACTTGGCATAGCTCCTTATTGTATCCTTGATGAGTCCAAAAAGGGAAAGCCAAACATATTGGGGCATATTGAGTTGCTACAGTTATTATTTAGAAAAAAAAATGTGTGTGTGTGTATATGTGTGTGAATTATGCTAATTCCAAGAAATTAGATGAGTTTACAGCCTGACAAATTGTCTGTGCTAGATAGTAAATGTTCGTTCTATGCTCTAAGCTAGAGGACGGAGCTTGTAACTCTATCGCTCTCCACCCTGTGGGCCCTTAGTGAGGCCTCGGTTAAGGGGAATGTATAAACAGCTGTAGCAAGGCTGTTGTGAATACAGATGTCTTCATGAAGTGGGATTGTTGGGTCACCAGGGACCACAAAAAAACATACTAAATGGGTTTGCAGGAGCAGGCCTATATGTTAGCCAGCTGAGCTGTGCTGCTGCTGTCCAGAGAAACGCTCTGTTGACTTTTACTCACAATCTTCCCCCCATTGTGTTGTCACCTTCCTCCTGGATTCCTGCAGCTATCTGTCTTTGCTATGCTGCCGTCTTCTAAGAGGGGTTGGCTGTCCCAGCACCAGATTTCCTAAAATGCTGTTGAACTGCATTAGAGTCACAGTTCAGCAGCTATGCTTTTGCCAAAACCATTACTTCTGCTCTTGATCCCATTCAGATGTATCAGGACATAAGCATGGGACCAAAATGGGAGAGTTTATTTTACTTGTGGTCAGGAGCTATCTTTCAATCGTTTGCTGAATTTGTGGTGGCTTGAGGAGTCATTGTGATTATTGCATACAATTCATAGAGTTTGTCTAGCTTCAAAGTTAGCCTTGTTTTGATGAGCAGGTTGGGACTAGAGGACCTCCAGAGATTGCTTCCAACCTTAATTATTCTGCAATTTATACCATGATTTAAACAAAGTTAAGAAGTAGATGCTACAGGCAAAAGAACTGACGAGCATAGCGCAGAATTGGGAAAACAATAGGTCATTCATGGGCTAAAAGATGGAGATGATTTAAGCATATGCAACTGTCTTGCAGCTCAATATATTTGCATAGGCTGGTAGTCAAAGGGTCTTGATAAGCCAGTGTGTAATTGATAGCTCATAGAAATAAAGATCTGTATATATATTGTGAATTTCGCTGAAAAGTCTTATTCTTAATTCGCACTGGATGAGACCTAGCCATAAAATGTTCACTACTACACAAATAGTATGTGCATGCAGGGGAATGAGAGTATAAACTGAAAAAGAATTTTGGCTTTTTGTCACCTATGATAGGTCATTAACACACTCGTGTTCCATTTAAAAACAGCTCAGTAGCAACAGGGTGATCCCACTTGTTCACCACAATAAAACTTTCAGCATTAATACATCGTCTTAGTAATACATTTATGTATATTTATTTCACAGTTCATTTGTAATGTTACTGAATCATTGAACTTTCATTCCTGGTATAACCAGCATTTGTTTTGCTACTGCCGTCATCGCAGAGTATAAACACCATTGCTTAGCTTTAATGATATATATCCTCATAATGTGTTTATTCTACAAATGGCGATCTGTGGTCCAATGCACATTAACTACGTGTGCATAGCAGCGGTTTTTTCCTTGAAGTAGAAGAAGAATCTAATGCTTTTGGAACTTGAATAATAAATGCAAATCTGAAATGGTACAAACTCCTGCTTTGAAGTTGAATCAACAGAGGGCTTAGTGCATGTTTTAAACCTTGTGATAATTGATCTTAGTTACCTAAAACTACCTTTATTTTCAGAAGGTGGGTACTGAAAATTATGCTCTTTTGTCTCATATGGTTAATACCTGTATTACAAAGTTACACACAAATCACCTGATTTGTTTTCTGGGTTCTCTTTGCAAATTATTGCAGCCACCATAACCCTGGCAGGGTGCTGGCCCCAGTGATGTGGGCTGTTCACGTAAGTCATGCCATGGAGAGTCCAGATATTGCCCTGAACTATGCCTTAATTAGTACTATGTTCATCATTGTTCTAGTATCTGTTGTGGGGTGGAGATACCTTTAGGGCTGTGATGGTGACTGCAATAAAAATACAAATACAGAGGTACCTGGGATGACATCTAGTTCAAGTCATTGAGTTTAACTACCAGTTCCCCTTGTCGCTGGGGAACATAGGTCCTTCTGCACTACTGGGTATACCCTCCTGCTGTGGCAAAGATCCTTGCCTGGTCTTGGCGATCTTTTTGTTGCTACAAAAGCTGATGCCATCCAGTACTGCTGTGCCTGTTCACAAGCGTATTATTTCTAAACCATTTGTATTTCCTTGGTTCACGGGGTGTGTGCTTTTCCTGTTCCTCCCAGTATGTGTCTGTGCAGAGGAGAGAGCCTGTGGCTGCTGCCTGTGCCGCTCCTGCCACTGTAGCTCACCAGTCTTTAGGGCAAAAGGTGTCCATACTGGCACACTGGGAGAGGATCCTGCAATGGACAACAGCTGCATATGTGGGGTTGGCTTCATGATTTCACAGCCAGCATCATCTGTGTTGGCAGGCTTTCAATGCCAGTGTTTAGTGTGTTCTGCGGTTATAAGGGTTAACAGTGTGGCTCTGACTTCCCCATCTTGCTGCTCTGGAGAGCTTTCACTTTCATGGTTTGTTTGGAGAGCTGCTGCTGTCATCTGAATAACTTCTCTCATTTGAAGATTCAGTAAAAAAGGCTGACAAATTATGTCAATTCTTTTTGGTTTGTGTCATACCTCCCTTTTTAAGAAGATACAATTATCCTTTGCACTTTTTCTTGCTCAGAAAGTCCATCTATGGTGTTCCTTAAGGGAAGATATCTCCTCCTACTCACCTGCTGGTTATTTCACTACAAAAATAGAAACCAGTGCTTTATATTCATTCTTGGTGATAAATGACCTTGGGACCTGGTCTGCTGGGAACTCAACTGTAAATAATTAAGCTTTACCTCTGCGGAACCCTCGCTCAACCCAGGTTATTTTCTAGCTGTAATCTTATAGCAGTGAACTCTAATTCCTTTCCCAGAGACTGTGTTTATGTGAGGTGGTCAAAACAAACAAATAAAAATTAAATGCCATGTGTGCCTTTTTAATGCACATGGTTCAGTAAGCACAGTGCACAGCTGACAAACCAAAAGCTGATAGAACTTCAGAACAGCAGTGTGTTAAGTTCTAACTTGGCCTAGCAATTAAAACAGAAGCAGGTTCTCAAGTTCAACAATTCCCTATTTTATGCTGAAATTCTATTAAAATGATGAAGTTTTGGCATCTGAGTTTTGCTTTTGACCAATGTGATATTGAAAAATGAGAAATTTTTTTCCCCTCATACCTAAAGAAAAGAGGGTATGGAAGAAACATAGGATGGTGTAATTTTCCAGGATTAGCTGATGAAGTGGAGGATTGTAAATTTCTGAAAATACTGAATGTCCTTTCTAAAACTTTTTAAGTTTGAAAGACTCAAAGAATTCCAATCATCTCTCCTGGCTTAAGTATTTTAATCAGGCAAGGCTAATTAATATTTTGGATGTTCTGAGCATACAGATCCATGAACAGCAATGCTTGAATTACAGTGTGAGATTTAATCCTGGGAGCATATTGTGGTGCAATAAATTATTTACTGAGGCATTTAGAAGTGAGTGTTAAAGATGACAAAAATGTCCAGCTGACATTACACTACCACACACAAATATTACTCATGCCATATTTTTCTTCTGATAATCATCTTGGTGCATACAAGTGCCTTGATCCTCATGAAATTGCAATATTTTTCAAAACAAGTATTTTAAAGAGACTAATGGAAACTGAGCAATTGATTGCTGTATGATTCCTTCATGCCCTTTTCCTAAAACTCTCCAGAAAGGGGGGAAAAAAAGCTTTTCTTTGGAGAGAGGCTGGTTTGCATCTCATGATTCTATTTTTCTTTTGGAGTTTTCTTTTACTTCTAATCCATGCTATCATGGATTTAGGCATTTGCATATTTTAGAATTGACTTGCAATGAGTATCTGTGCTGAGTGACTGTTTCAGTGTCCAAGCGTTCTCATGCTCAGTACACTGTTGTGACTTTATCCCTTACATATTGCTTCTAAGTTGTTCTTGCATGTCATCTTCATCTTCTAACAAGTTAATGTTATTCTTGAAAACCCAATGGACTTTTTTGTTTTCTGCTTTTGTAATTTTAAATATTGAACTGTTGATCTGAGTATTTCTTATATTGTAGCAGTCACCTTTCAAGTGTTGCTTTTCTGTGTGTAACAAGGCAGGGATTAAAATTTGATGGGGATTAAAAAAGGGAATGAAAAATGTAGTGGAAGCAAGGTTTTCCCCCTGGCCTTATTTCTAACTCTGAGAGAGCAACACAGCTGACTCAAACTCTGTGGGATGTGGACAGTAGGCAAAACATATTGTAACGTAGAGATACAGTTGTCTCTAGGTAATTCAAAAATACAGAAAAAAATCATTATGCTGTTTATAATTTCCTTTGTTACTCTTGTGGGTTGAAATGTATTCCAGATTCTTTGAGTTTTGTGCAGTCTTTTCTCTTCCATGAATCTGGAGCTGTGGATGCTTTCTCCCCTCTCTGCAGCACTCTCTTCCTGGGGACGGACGGGGTGCATCCAAATACCATTTCTGAGTAATGAGCCATCTCATGTTCAGGCCAACAGTGTGAGTCAGGAGTGAGAGATTTGTTCCGTTCCTTGCCTTCGCTTGGGCAGTTCTGGAAATCAGCTCTGGAAAAGCATTTGTGGTCATTTTGGCATTAGTTTTTATACTGCATGTGGCTAGTTCTCTGGATCATGTTTATTGTCCTCCTGGATAATTTTCCCTTGGAGTACACTAAAACATGAGAAGGTGGGGAACATTAGATAAGAACAGCCTACTGTTAGAGTAGCAAATTACGTGACATCACATTTTGCATATTTCCATTTTAAGAGCAAGTTCAAGAGAATATTATATCTTTCACTAGAGACACTATCTTATGTACTGATGGCAGTTTACAGTGGTTAAAGACTTCTTTGTTAACCATTCAAAACAAGTAATACACTGAACTGCAGTAGATGGCAGAGTTCATTACTGGGAATGGGGACACTGTACAATGTGTGGCCGAAATTTTGAAGGAGACCCATCGCTGCCGCCAGTTTTGTGTTACTGGAGTACTTTGTCCTTCTCATCACATGCTAGAGTTATCTGATTGCATGCGTTAGGGCTGCAGTGCTGTTTCTGGACATAATTGAAAGGATTGAGCTTCCATATTGCATCAAACCCGAGCAAGGGAGTAGGGTCATGCTCTTGATTGTGCAAGTGTGAAGGGAACTGGTTATGAAGCTGGCAAACCAGTGCCTCTGTTCCTAGATGACACAAAACCATTCAGCGCTGAGGAGAGGAAAGCCCTATGCACAGTGAGAAGTAACCATCTGCTAAGCGGTACTAAAACTTGGCAGGAGTGAACAATACAGGAGCCCCTCGTGCTTTGGAGTTGATCTGGGCAGTAGAAAAAGATGTTAGGATGCCTGTTGGGATCTCTCTGTTTGTAGGATAGTGATTCCCTCCCCCCCCCAAAATCTATGGTTTTTCTAATACATTCCTCACAGGAGCATGCAAGTATTCTGGATATTTTTTTCTAAACTGAGTTATAAATGTTCTTCACTGGGAAAAGCAGCAGTGAGGAAGATGGGGCAACAGTCTTACTCTTCCATAAATGATAAGGGGGTTTGAGGCCTTTGGCAGCAAGTGCCCTTATCTGAGCCTGAAAGGGTGTGAGCTTTCTCCCCATCCCTGGATAGTGAGTTCTCAGTATTTTCTCCAAAGGAATGTGGGGTTTAGCAGGTTTTGACTGCTGTCAACTGAAATCTGATGTGCCTTTCTTTTAACCAGGTGTGAGAATCTATCAAGGGCCCTCCTAAGGTACAAGAGAAACTCATAGATGACAGGAGCACTGTGATCACAGGGATGCACAGGCAGGAGGAGGAGGGGAAAGGCAGCACAGTTGCACTCTCAGCAGTATGTTACTCCTGGCAGAAGGACTCTTTTGCATCTCATCTGCATTTTTGTTTTTCCTTTGGGTGTAAGATTTTCAAGAGGTGCTGTAAAACTGGAAAGCTTGTGCCCAGGAAAGAAGTCTTGTAGCAGGAAAAGAGCTGACTCCAATGTCCTTCTCCCTTTCTAATTTCTGTAATCCTTTGGCCTCCCCAATCTGATTACAGCAGCAATCTCACTTAGAATTTCTAACTTTGTTTAGAGAAAACTGGTGCATATATCTCCTATTAACATCACCTGAGAGGCTGGCACTGGCTGTAATTTGCACAGGCTTGAAAGAGCTGAGTCACAAAGCTGAGTAATGGCAAAGGCTTTGGATATGTATTTTGCCTAAATGCCTCCTTCAGTGCTCTGGACTGCAGTCATGCTCTCTTTCTCTTCAACAAAGAGCATGAAGGTGGGTAGCTTAGCTTGATATTAGCTGCACCAGGGCCTTTGGCTAGAAGTATTAATCTTGTTGTGCATAGATAGCAAATAGTTTGATGGCCTCTCCATTCTCACCACACAATGCAACATCTCAGTTGACGGCTCTGCTCCCACCAGCCCTTCTGCATGGAAAATTGGAAAGGGAAATTTGGTGGGGCAGCACTGCCTTGGGAGGGGTCTTCACAGACCATTAGCTGTTGGGTATTTACAGAAACATCTTTGCCTAAAAGTGTGCTGACCAAGACACAGGGCATGTTGCTGCTGAAATACTAGCTTGAGTTGTTACTGAAGGTCTGCCCTCACCCAAGCCCTTGCTGTGCCTTGAGCAGCTGAAGCCCCAGGGCCATTTTGCAGCGGGGTGAGCAATCATTCAGTGCGCAGACCAGGGATGCTTGTCTACTTAAGCAGCAGGCTGCATCTCTGACTTGCTTGTGGAAACAGGGAACAAAACATTGTGTTTTAGACCAGGCTAAAGGACATTTAGTAATGCCAGGCACTGATGCTCTGTTACTATCTGACAGACAGTGTCCAGATGGAGACTGCAGCAGCAGGAAGCACAGTGCCTCTGATGCAAAATCCTTAGTGGTCTGCACTGCCGACTGCACTCTCTGGAGGTCTCCCATCATATACTGACCTCTTTTTGCAATAAAAGTGGGTTAGCACATTGCTGAAGTAACACATGGATAGCTGGCGTTGGGGTAAAGGCAAGTTTGGAGAGTACAGAAGATTAAAAAAGCCATTTAGATCTGTTTCTTAGAGCATAACAAAATGGCTGAGAAGCATGTTCAGCAGGCTTTCTGTAGAGTGCCACTTTGGGGTAGGGAGTCTCTTAATAGTTTGACTCATTGGTTTGTGGCAAAAATTTTTGGAAAGTGACTTAACGTGAGTAGCCTGGGGACTATTGAAGTTGTGGAGGGACAAAGATGAGACAGCCTTCCTGTTGTGCCAGTAAACTGCCTTATCCTGGTGCTGAATCTTATTTGGGCTGTAATCCTAACCCTCACAAGCTTCGATTTTGATCACCTGTGATGGATTTCAAACTGTGGCTCCCAGAGAGAAGTTGAGATTTTGATGTCATATTTTTTGCCTCTTTGTAAAGGCCGAAAGAGGGCATAGACAATTAGAGTAGTAATTGCTTCTGTTGTTTCACCTAAATCTACCTATGAATGACTTGAGTTTTCGGAGGGGTAATTGTAGTAGCTGGGAAACGTAAGTTACCACATCCAATCACAAAAAAACCCTCCCTCTAATGCCTTTGTTACTTTTTTTTGGGGAAAGACAATATTTACAACTGACATTGTTAACGATCTCGGTGGTCATCCAACTCAGTCTGACAGGAGAGGAAAGACAGTCACAATGTGGATGGCAAGCTAAGTCCCTGTCTTAAAGGCTTTGATCAACATCAGGAACTATTTTTAAAGCTGCATTTGGATTATTTTGTCTTGAATTACTTTGTTTCAGAAAGTCAGGCACATGTAGATGTTCATGACAAAAGGAAAAGGAGAAGAAAAGCATAAGGCTGAATTAAACAATATGTGGAAAGAGAAGAGGTTACCCAAAGTTGAGGAAGTAAGAGGATACAGTTTAGAAAAACACTGTGATAATAAAAGATAATATATAGATGAAGTAACTGGAATATTGTTGCCCCTGAAACTTGCCTTATGAGCTCCTATGGGAAAACAGAAGTTGACGTCTGCTTATTTGGAATTGCTTAGCTGGAAAAACATACGAGATGATATGCGTGAGACGGCATCCTTGTAGGCCTATTGCAATGCTGATGTGAGTGATAAGTTATGAAAGAGAGAGGAGGTAGCAGTAAGTCAAATATTCTTGATCAAGCAAGACTGAGGAACAGGATATTTTTGTAAACCCATTTTAACACTGATTGAATGCATTACCTTTTTTTTTTTTTCTTTTTCTAAAATTAAGAACCTAATATATTTCTTGGGTATGCTGTGAATAAAAGCAGTGTCAAATGAGTTTATATTGCAGCAAGGATTGAGATAATATATTGAGAAAAAAATGTTTTTTGGAGTAAAGGTAGTAACACCCTGGTTTTCAGCCTTTCTCACTAGTGGCTCAAAAAAGAGGTTGGGAAGTAGTACTTCTTGGGAAGTGCCTTGACATAGTTTCTTCTGTTATAACGGTATGAAGTGACTCTTTCTTTTTCATCCCTATTTTCTGTGATGGTTTGAGAAATTGTTTAAACAGTGTGTGGGGAAGCACATATGCACTATAAATCCTGCTATGGTCTGAATAACTTCCCAAGAATTTTCTCCAGGTTCTTTTGTATGTTGGCTCTGCCACTGACCTGTTCTAGGTTGAGCAGCAAGCATCTTTATCAGTCCTGCATGAAAGCAGATGTACCTGATTATGTCAGATTATGTTTCTAAATTCTTTATAGCTCTAAAACATGAATAGACTTTAGTCTTTTTTATAATTTCTAATTAGAGTGGAGTTCAAAAGGGTACATGCTTAACAGTTTAAACACTGTATAAAGATATCTGAAAGCTTTATTTTCTCTGTGTTAATTCTTTACTCTTACTTTTCTTTTGTAGTTGCTTCTCACAGTAATGTAAAGGTAAACGTAATAGAGACAAGTAATAAGTACTACAAGAAGAGCAGCAAATAGAAAAAGGATAAGTAGAGAAAAGGAGTTCTGTTGTTCCTAGGATTTTAGAAGTCTTTGGGTGCTTGCTAGAAGTACTGTCTCTAATCCAGTGTGCTTTCATTGGCATACATGAACAAATTATCCGGGGCACAGCTATTTTTCTTACTGCAGTAAAAACAGGGACTCTAAATGGCGGCTTTGTGTAGGACAAATATTTTTCCTTTGAAACTGGCTATGAGTTTAAAGTTTATCTAGTGTGCCTTCTGGAGAAGCAGAACATATCTTTGTCAGTCTCACCAAATAGAAAATGTACAACAGTATGGCCAACTCAGAGCTCTGTAAAGAAAATTGAATTATTGCTGAGGATCTGATGAAGTTTTATGATAAACAGGATTTCTTAGTTGCCTACAATGGGGGAGGAAACTTTATATATGTATGCTTTTGTCCTTCAGAAATTTTTCTGTGGATCCCTTCTCTGTACTGTCTTTTGCAAAGCTCTGTTTTCTAGCCACATGGATGTGACCAGAAGGATAAGAGCCTTATGGAAAATAGTTCTTAAGGTAACATTCATTACTTTAAGGACTGTGGCCATGGGTAATCCTTCTTACTTCAACTGAAGTTGTAACTCACTTTGTGGTAGTATCACTGGTATTGAAAGTTGAGCAGCCTGTGAAGTGTGGCAGTTCTGTTCAGTATCATCTATCAGACTTACCAAAGAGATACAGAGTGGTCCAAATATGCTTTTCAGGTGAGTGGGTGAAAAGACAATAAAAGAATCTCCAATCAACCTATAGTATCTCTAATAACTGTCATTTTTGCAAGATTCTCATAAAATAGTGACTCGTCTTGAAAAGTAAAGATATTTAACTCTTTCTTAGCTCTGTATGAGGGTAGCCATATCTCTGAAAAAAGAATATTAGGTGGGTAATTTCTTATATCATGTTAAGATCATTAGAATCAGCTCTGGAACAGTTCTTGAAGTGCATGGAAATGCATGGTACACTCGGATTTCCCCAATTGCATCTATCACCCTCCCAAGCAGCAAAAGATCAAAACGCACTACCACGTATGAATTTTTTAGTGCTGTTGTGGTTTCAGGCGTAAATCAATCTGCCTGCCCACTCACTCATCCCAACCTTCTTCCCCCCCACTTCAATGGGGGGGAGGGGGGAATGGGAAGAGGAGCTGAAAGAATGCAACTCCCACGGGTTGAGATAAGGACCGTTCAGTAACTAAGATATAACACAAATCACTGCTGCCACGAGGACAGAGCTGCTCACCATTCAACGATCGAGCTGTGAACTAACTCCTTCCGTATTCCTGCCCCGGAAGTAAAACTGGGCATGATGTACTGTGGTACTGAATACCTCCTTGGTCATCCCGGGTCAGGTGTCCTGTCTCTCCTTCCGCTCAGCTTCTTCCAGGCTTCCCTCCTCCCTGGCAGAGCATGAAACTCGGAAAATCCTTGGTCAAACCAAAACATTCTAAGCCATAACTATAAACACTGGTGTTATCAGCACTGTTCCCAAGCCGGAAATCCAAAACACAGTGCTACACCAGCTACTACTTAAAGGGGAAAAATGACTGCTGCTGCTGAACCCATGACAAGTGCCTTCCCTTTCTCTCCTCTACCTTGATTGTACCTTCATTCTTCCCTCTACCTTCTGTATTTCTCCCACTCACACATATTTCATGTATGCTTATTTCTAATAAAACAGCTGGGTAGAAAGCAGTAAATTATGGAAGACTTTTGCAAGTTACCTTTCTTCAAAACCTGTGGGAACTTTCAAAACATCAGAGCTCCTCTGAGGTTTCATGGGAGCAGGGTATATTGGGCTCCTGTCCCACACTGAGGTTTCCAGTGGGAACCTATCTGATATCAGCTTCAAACCTAACTAACATCAGCTTTAAAAGAAAAAGACGCTGGAAATGCCTCAGCAGGCTGTTTTCGATCCAGTGGATGAGCAAAATTCAATAAAATACCTAGTTGCAGTATATCAGAATCCCTTTCTGGTGACAGCTTGTTAAATTTGTCTTGATAACCAGCAATGACAAATTCCTGGATGAAAATTTCTTGTGATATATGAAAAATCAGACTCCACAATTAGGGGAAATCTGAGCCAACCATTTTGCATTGATTACAATTTTTTATTTATAAAGGTTTCTAATTTTGTCATCTTTAATCACTGTATGTTTGCTGGAAACCTAGTACGTGATTATAAGGGCATTGAAATTTAAAAAAAAATTATGTATTTTACTTCTAAAAGTCAAACCTGCAATTTGCCAAGGCTGGGTATTTGCATCAGGGACTGCTTTTGGAAATGTGACTTTGTTAATTGATTTGGAAAACATGTTTCTGCATCTGATTAGAGAATTAAAACCTACCCAACAAACCCACATCTAAAAAATTTGACATTGGTTGCCCCAGATTAATGGAGGAGAAAATTGTATCTCTACAGAAACATAAGTAATTGAAACTAGAAAATCAGAGACATGAAACTCCAAAAGTTCAAATAAACTTTCTTCCCACAAATTGTGGAATCTATGATTGTTCAGTATATTTTCTTCCACAGCATAAATGCTGAGTTACAGAAATACATGGTTAATACCATGGTGGGATGTGACTTCATTCAGCTGTGGCTCAGTTCAGTAGGTTCTTTTACGCTTGAATCACTTCATGCTGAGTAATTGTGGCCCCAGTGTGGGCTGATCAATTATGCTTACATGTTTAAGTTAGTGCCTTTTGTTTATGCACTGAAATGCAATATAATCTCTTTGGGTTATGTGAGCATTAATGCAAATAAAAATTGATGCTCAAGGTTTTTGGTGCTCCAAACAAACTGATGTTTGGGTGCAGGTGAGTTAATGTGTGTCTGAAAGTGCTGAGAACTACATAAGACTGTGTTCAAGGTCATGCGTCTTACTGTGCAGTCATATGCCTGTTTTTAACACTATATGAGGGGAAGTTGTCCTTGAAGTTTATTGTTTCAAATTCATGGTTCAGGAGGAAGAACATCAGGGAAATGCTAATATAATATAAAGGGACTGGCCATTTGACTTTGCAGTTTTGTACAAGCTACAAGTCACACACATCTTCTCGTACCAATATGTTTCTCCACTCTGCTGAGGAATGGGAAATGATTTTAGATTACCTGTTTAGTGTCAAGGAGGGTAGGGAGAAGCAGAAGGGAAAAAAAGTAAAAGTAATGTTCCCTTGAAAAAATACTTCTTTTTCTAGTGAGTATTTTCCAGTGACAACTGCAAAATTATATTTTTGACAGTACTAAATTGAACATCTCAATTGGTTCACTTAGCACCCTGAGGGATGGCAATATGGGTTTTTTCTTTCACAGATGAGAAAAACTGAAAAGAGTTTGTAAAATTCAGTGACTGCTGGTACTAGATCTTAAAATAGCTTATAGTGCAACTTATTTTCTAATTCTCTTTAAAAATTATATTTTTCTTCTGTCTTTTGTCTTTTCTGCCTTATTTTTTAGAGCTCCTGTGGTTGTGGTTTTGGTTTTGTTGGTAGCTTACCGTGTGGACACTGTATTTAGGCCCCTTCTCATGATGTCCTTTGCTATTAATGGAAAACACAAGGGAGATTAATCAATGGAGTGACTGGATGGCAATTTAGATACCAATTTTCAGGAGCAGCATTTTTCCCCATAAAGACAAAGCATTTTTTCTTAGGCCCCTGAGTTTGAAAGACATAGGATTACTAAAACACAGGGTGAGTTTTCAACATAACATCAGTTTTCTAGTCAGTGTCTATAAACCAGCTTCGGAGTCAAACCTCCATGCTGAAGTAGGGCTCAGAGGCTTGACTCACAGGTATTGGCAGTGTTGCTGCTGTACACTGTATCTGCCTTTTATATGTTTCATGTGTGCATGATAAGTGAAAGCCTGCTGACTAGATCTGGAATTAATTCAAATACTTTTCAGGTATCACGTGTTAATTTAATACTTTCATGTATACATGATGTTGCAAGTACACTGACAAATATTAGGGGAATATTTTAAATTACTTCTGAGAATGTGAATGCTTTTCCTTTGTAGCATTAAAATCTTGTTTAATCCCCAAAACTTGTGATGGTGGTGTTTTAAATCATGGTACCTGAAGTCATGAGTTTCTGCATATCAACATTGTTGCACATTATATGATTTAGGCCTTTCTTAACAGGAAAATTTGAAGAGTAAATAAGAGAATCATAGAATGGTTTGAGTTGGAAAGTATCTTAAGATCATCAAGTCCAACCCCCCCTACCATGGCCAGGGACACCTTACACTAAACCATGCCACCCAAGGCTCTGTCCTTGAACACCACCAGGGATGGAGCATTCACAACTTACTTGGGCAACTTTTTCCAGTGCCTTACCACTCTTACAGTAAAGAATTTCTTCCTTATATCCAGTCTGAACTTCTCCTGTTTAAGTTTTAACCCGTGGCCCCTTGACCTACCCCTACAGTCCCTAATGAGGAGTCCCTTCTCAGCATCTTCTCCTTCACATACTGGAAGGCTGCTATGAGGTCTTCACGCAGCTTCTCTTCTCCAGGCTGAACAGCCCCAAGTTTCTCAGTCTAGATTAGAATTTCATATGCTCATTTATTAAGTTTTAAAAGGAAAGTTTTAGTTTTGCTATTGAGCTCCACTGTGAGCTTACCTTTCAGCTTGGCATTGCTAATTTGCTGTGGTCTGATCAATAACTTTTAATATATTTCTTCATCTTCATTAAGCGCAGCCACTTTTTTTTCACTGAACTGCATGGAAATTTTTTTAAACCTTGTAGAAAATGTAACTCTTGCAGCAAGATGCAGGGTATAAACTCTTCCTGTTGTAAAGATTGAGGCTTTTCAGACTTGTGTGAATTGGCATTTGGGGCACTTTATTGGTGGAAAATATCAAGATTTTCATAAACCATGGGGGGTCTGTATCATCAAAGGATAGACTCAAAGGGTGGCCTATGATAGTATGCACTCAGATGTTTGGTGTAATCATGAAATCAATGGATGTTGCTCCTACTTAACTTATCTTGTTTAGTTCAAGATCGTAACCTACTGCTAGCCTAGAAATCGGTTCTTCTGCGTAATTAGCTGTTGGATTTTGATGGAAATGAGCTTTTGTTATGGTTTATTGTGTGTGCTGCCATGTGAAGAATAAATAAGAATAGATATCAGCTGTGTGTCTGGCTACAGTGCCCACAGGATAAAAGCTAATATGGCAGCTTAACTAAAACTAAAGAAAGTAAATGTCTGAAAACAAGAGTCAGATCATACCATGGTTTTACTAAACCAAATTAGACATTGATGAAAGTTACCGTCCTTTTTCCTCCTTCATGTTAATTTTAATGGTCTGGTTGGAGTATGTGATTATATAGTTTCAGTACAGCTTTTATTACGGACTCTACCACACTAATTTTGTCAGTGCGTGTCAGTGTGTCATGATGCAGGTCTTAAGCATGCAAGTAGATGTGGGCAGGTGGTTAAGCCAGTTTCATTTGTTCAACTTGCAGCAGCAAGCAGTATTTTAGCTACATTAGGAGTTGATGCATTTTATTATTTTTTTTTTGCCAGACTGAAAGAAAAACTTTATATAAACCAGCAGGCAACACCTAGAGACATTGTCTTGTTCATTTTTATACATTTACTGTACCACTACAGTAATTCTCATAAATTCCTAACATTTTGACAAGTACTTCAGGGCAAGAAAATGCTTAGAAATGCTTCATTAGCTAACCTCACATACTGCTTTTAATGTGAAAGGGAAAAGTGTATCCAAATTCCATGGATCTTTCTCACATGTGGTGTCTTCAGGGTGGTGGGAAACGTGGTCAGATGGCATTTGGAAAGAAGCATCCCTTGCACACTATTTCTTGCTGAATTTTCTTCTGGCCCTTTTAAAGATGCGCACTAGTATTATATCATTTATGAGCTTTCATTCCTAAAGTCAAATTGATGGCTTGTTGGTTGTACACCACAAGCCGCCTTTCAAACTGGCATCTGGAGTGCCCTCTTTTGAAATCTAATGATCCCTTCTGAAGTATGATGTAAAAAGGAATGAAGTAAAGTCATGAAAAGAAGCAGAGAGTGTGAAGAAGAGCAATAAAACTGTTTTATCTCTGCTAGGTCAGCTGTATTCACTAGTCAATGGTTCCAAGTCAATTTTTTATTTTTTTTTTTTTTTTTTTTTTTTTTTAAGCAAATAAACCCACCAAAAAACACAAATTAAAACCACTTCTTGTACATTCCTCTTCAGGTGGAGATATTGAGTGCACTGTTTGAATTAGGATTTATGAGTAAAAAGAGTATCTTTTGCAAGCTTACTACTGTACTTGGATGAGGGCTGGGGGTTGGAAATAATGTAGATGCTTTCCAAGCTCTAGGGTCCTTCCTCAGGTCTAGAATAAAAGCAGTAGCCTTCAAAGTCAAGTATGAATTGAGAACTACTCCTCTGAATTTTAATACTAAATTCAGATACAGTCTTTGTTCTTTGGAGTTGTCTTATAGTTGTTCTTTGAACACTTGAAAGAAGTTAGTGCTAGTGCTGGGGCTTGTCCCATGGAAAATGTTTTCCCAGTGTCCTTTATATGAGTCCACGTGGGTACACAGAGGGATTCCTGGGTGCTGTAGATGAGGTGCCAAAGTAAGCTCTGGTGCAGTACGCCAGTAACTCCCTAAATCCATGACCTCTTCCATTGGAATACTGTTCTTTGATCCTCTTCAAGTACCAGTGGTAGATGTACCCTGATTTTTATAAGGCATTATAATCTCCTTTTTTTACTTCCTTCAACAAATACCTTCATGTGCCATAGGCACCTTCATCTTTAGACTTTATGTGTGGAGGGTGTTTGGTTGGGGTTTTTTTGTTTGATTTTTTTTTTCCTTTTTCCTTTTTGTTTTCTTGTATACAACATACTGGCCTTCCAGCTGCGGTGATACTTTCTGCAAGGTCTGCGTAATTATCCCGATCTTGGTAATTAATAGCTACTCATCTTGCTTTAGATGAGGTGGGTAATTCTCTAATTAAAAATAGCAGTAAGTGGTGGCTTTAGTGCTTGGCACATTTATTAGCATTCCTTTGTTGCAATAGGGATTTTTAAGTCTTTGAAGCTTTTGTATCTGTAAAGCTGTTTTATTTTCTTTCAATATAGTTAATTATAAATCATGGCCCAGACCTGGGTGAAATGAATGGAAATAGGTTGCCATGCCAGAATAAGAACCTGTTTTCAAGCAGGGTCTTTATTACTGTGGCAGTAATAAAAGCTTAATCTATGAACAGGATCTGTCTGAAGTTTATTCATTTAGTTCTTCCTGTTGGTCTTCATATTTCTCCCCTTTTCAAAAGAAAAGATACCTGTCTTAATTGTATTGTTAGAATATGTCCTTAACAGTGAAGCACTGGAAATGTCATAGTTGGAACGAGAACATGTAAAGGACATTTTTAGTCTTATTATTTTTTTTCAACAGGAAGTGTCTCAGCTAACAATTCTTGCTCTGAATACTGGTCTTTCATTAACATATTGAGTCTCCTGTTTTGATAATTACGTCACTAAATTTTCTTAATTTATTTTGTTTCTCCTTCTGAAAGAAACGGTGCTGATTAATTTAGCATACTTCTACTGAAGGAGCGACAAAAAAAAAACCAAGATTTTAGAAAATCAGAACACTTCTTGAAACTTGGAAGAAGCAGGATTGATTGAACTCGTCTTCTGCAATTGCTCTGTGGAGGTGTGGGTGAATACATTTACAAATGCCTCCTCCTGGACAGTGTTGTGCCCCTGTTGTGTGGTGTGGTCCCCTGCCTGGACAGAGCTGTATTCATCTGTCACAGTCTTTTATTTCTTGAAATGCTCCTACCCCTATGCCCTCTTAGACAAACAGGTAAATAATATTCTAGGTTTAAGATCAGCTTTTCATAAGGAATGAAATTCATAGGGAGAGGGGATGCAGGTAGTCCTTTCCTCCCCACCCAAGTTTCTTTACCTGGAACCCCACTTAGCTAATGTTGCATCTAGCAGAAACGTTTGAGGATCTGTTAAAATCTAAACACAGGGTGCAACTCAGTGCCAGATTTGTGTAAACTCTGACACAGTGTAATTACTTCTGTGGCCATCCTGGCCAACTTCGCTGAATCCAGAGAAGACCTGAATGTAAGAGGATTTTCAAAATTACTTAATTGTGGCTATTGTATTAACATGTTAGCTTGAAGTCCTGATGCTTGGACACTGGGGTGTATCCTGGAGTACCCATTCCTTTCCTTGAAGGCTTCATCCCCTCATCATTAATAAAATGGCTTGAAAGAGGCAAGGGGGACAACGGCCAGAGTAGTGGTGAATGAAGTCCAAATGTTTTATCTTGAAACTACATCACTTGTAGGGTCTAGCTTTCAGTTTTCTGTATGATTTTTGCTGTCCTCTTTTTGACCGGCCTTTGGATGTGCTGATCCCTGTAATAGAAAATGGAAAACTACAGTGCAAAGCTACTGCCAGCCCAACCTGAAGTGGTTTGCCTCAGAGAAGTTCTGATATCAATATACCGGGGATGGAAAATCCCCAGTGATCAATATTTATAAGTAATACTTATAATATGCAATGCTTACTTATAATAAGTAATACTTATGCATGCATGCATCTGCATCTTGGTGTTTATCTCGAGGCAAGATGTTGAACACCCAGCAAAACTCATGTTTGCTCTTGGTTGTTGTCTGAAGCAAGCCCTGAAGCAGAGGGCAGCAGCAGCATTTCATCTGACTCTGTGGGATGTATTTCTATCAGGAGTTTCCCACTTGTAAAATCTGTGGCTGGAGCAAAGATACAAATAGGAGAGTGTTTGGTCAGAACAACAAGGAAGACACAGAGAAGACACCAAAATACAAGATCAGTGTGGAGAAACAAAGAGTTTAATAGTAATAACGATTTTTATTTAGCATGAGGAAGGCAAATGTGCTGGGGTGAGCACTGTGAGCTTTAAGAAGAGCCAAATGAATAAGTCATGCAGTAAGTTCTGTGGTTTTCCTACGTTCTGTAGAACAGCAGTACTGAATTGCTGGAAAGCAGTAAGAAGCATGTTTATTGAATGCGTAGTGAGTTACAGCATAGCATGGATGCATGTAATTTTTTTGTTATTGTTTTTGCTGTTATGCAATATTTTTAAAAAGGGAAAGGGTGGAGAAATGGTGTCCTTATCTGGCATTGCTACAATTTCAGATCTGCTAGGGATAAGTGTTACCTTGTAATTGTCTGCTTCTTTTTGTTTAGGCTGGAGTTAGAAGCTGTGCCTGCTATCTAGATGAGGAAGAATTCTTGCGGGTTTTTGGGCATGTGATAACAATGACTTGTTACTAACAACAGTTTCTTAATCGGTAGATAATTATTGTTCCAGCCATTCTTAGCTTTCCTTTTCCTTCCCCTACATCCTCCTCTCCTTAACCCATTCTGCTCCATCACTTCTAATATACACATCATTAAGCCATTTCTCTTTTTTGTCCCCATCTAATACTGTGATGTGCCACTGGGTGTTACTGGTTGGATCAGGGTGAGTTAAAAGGAGCACTGGTCTCAGGAATATCTCATTTTCTGTAGAGATTGCTGTGCCTTTCTCGAAAAGGGATTTTCTAAAAGAAACTGAGGGCTTTTGTTACCTTCAGACTCATGCTAGGAAATGGCAGAACATGAGTTGTTGATGTGTCAGCTTGTGTTTGCAGACTGTACTGATTTCATAAGGCTCCTGTGCTACAGGGTGGGGAAGGTGAAGAGTTGTTTTAGCATTCAGGCATTTTTTAAAACGAATATTTATGACTGAGGTAATTAAGTTGGATACCAGTATAATATTCCCCATGTTTGGGATTAGACCACCTGTGACTGTTGACTACTAGCAAACTAAAAGCTGGAACCTTGTCATTTGTATTGCTGCTTATATCAGTATGCTAGAGTCCCTTAAAATATAAATCTAATGACAGCAATGAAGTTGTGGTTGAGTTTCTTCTTGTTCAGTCTCTAATATTGTGAAAAAAAAAAAAAACTTATTTGGGTTTAGGAATTTCAAAATATATTAAATATACTATATTGTTCTGTTATTATTTTAGCAATTTTCTTGTTCTTCTTTTCTTTTGAAATTCTTGCTTTGTTCTTCTGCTTTAAAATATTTCTTGTCCACAGAAAGCATGATTTCTTTGCAGGGTCCTGAGAAAGACATGACCACTCTTGGGCATATCAACAGTGAACTGTTGATACTTCAGGCCTACTTAAAAAGGGATTATACAGTTAATTCTGAAGGGTGTTTATTTTAAAGTCTAGAACACCAGAGTATGTTGCTGTGAACTGCTGGGCTGAGGTGAAAAGGAAGATTAAAGAGGAAGTGGAGTTTATTAATAGACAATGGCTTTACAGCGTGCAGGGGTTGACTTCTGCTACGGACTGGTTTTAAGAGATGAAAGAGCATTTGAGATGAGAAATGCAGCAGAGAAAGCTGTAGAAGTGAATAATAAGCAAAGCATTGCACATTCTGTTACCCTTTTGTGGTTTTTGCCTTCTCTTCATTGTGCACTTCATAAAAAAATTAGAGTTTTCCTGAAATGAGATGAAATTGCATGATAATTCTGGGGAATTACCAGTAGCTTTTTGATGCTGTTATAAATATTTAGACTAATTATAAATATTGGCTGTAAAGGGTTTGCTTGTATTCCCCAATCAGGGGTTTTCTGCAATGAAGCATTGCATAGCCTCTTGAAATTGTCATGTCAAAGTAGCTGTCTTGGCATTTCAAAAGCATTTGATATTTTTAACAGTGGCAAATTGCATAAGGGACAGGAAATATTGTTGTCTTTATTCAACTATCAAATAGCAAGTGGTGCTTTGTTTGCATATCAGCTAAAACTCACTAAAACTTTGATGCTTACTTGGAAGAACAAGCTGCAATTTTTTTTTTGTTTTTCAGAAATTTAAACATTTCTAACTTCAGATTTGCATTAGCACTTGATTAAAAATATAATTTTAAAGTTTTTTTCTCTTTACTCTAATGGGTGTTATGCCCTACAGCAGGCAAGTATTTAGTCTCAAGACATGTTTTCTTTCCATAATGTGAAATTCTGCTGCTCAGCTTCATTGCTGCTTCAAAATCAGTGTGTTATGATAACTTCAAAGACAGAAGCTTTAAGTTGCAATACATTAAATTCCTTCTACTTAAAATACCTGTTTCACCACTTTCATAAGACTAAGTGGAGTACAAATAAGAAACCAAATATTTGCCAGATTAAGATGTCAGAGGAGCAGCATAATTTTGAAAGCTTCTAAATCCAAGTTTTTTCCCAAATCTCACTTTAAAGTGTATAGTTGTGGAATTTGTTATGAGTAGGGCCATGAAAAAGATCACAAATGCTGAAAGGGTATGGAAAATAAAATGAATAAGTCTTATCTTAAACCCTAATGTCAGGGGGGTTTGGAACTCTATGATCTTAAGGTCCTTTCCGACTCTATTCTATGATTCTAAATACTGTGTGGAAAGTAGAGGAAATTTGCATAAGTTTCTTGGGTCTGGTCACTCTTAGGAAGCTAATCACAGGGTAAACAAACAGGGTAGCACACTGAGCTGTGACTACAGATAATAAAAATTAATAGCCGATAGGAAGTGTTGAAGAGCTTAATGGCAGCATGAGCTGGAGAAGAGCACTCTGAGTAGAACCAGTTATGCAGTTGCTGAAACGGAACAAGGAGTGCACAGTGACCTGTCAAATTCTGCTGAGAAAGTGAATATTTTTATTCTTTCAAGTCATGGGACAATTTCAGGATGCTTCCCAAAGGTTATTATCACTAATGAATGGAGCAGCACTCTGCATGTACTGTTTAATTTACTGGAGACAGCTGCTAAGTACTGCTTACAAAGTGGCTTTGAGCAGCCAAGCAGGCTACCAAGTTGGATATGTGATGTAGTTGTGGGGCTGTGCAGGAGAAACGGAAGTAAAATGTGGGTATGTCAGCAAAGCTGGTTTGCAAGGAGCAATCACAGATTTAAAAGAAATATTAAAAAGAAATAATTGCTAAGCAAGATTACCAACTATGGGCTCACTAAAGGCAATATCACAGTTCCACATGATTACTCTGGTCTAGTTAGCTTTAATAACTGCGTCTCAGGTAGATGTCAGGTGTTTCTCAGAAAGGTATGAAAATTACTCTGTTCTCAGTACAGAAGTTCAGAAGCAGCTCATACCTCTCTTGAATGACAGGAGACTTTAGAGTTGAGAATAGAATTAGATATTGATTGTATTTTTGCCTGAGAGAGGAAAGAAGCAAAACATATGTGGATGCAAAATTCTATATGTACTGTAGGTTAGTCAGCTGCTGCTTCTCTGTAAACCAGAAAGAGAGCAGTTAAAGTGAGGCAGTAAATTGACTTGATTCACAAGATAAACTCTTTGTAAGGTAGCTTTAGTACAACATAGCAGGTTGTGCTTACTTTGGAAATGGAGCATTTGTTAGGTAAAAATTTTATCTCGTGTACTTTTGGCTATTTTGCAGAGTTGAAAGAAATCTTTTTTTTCTATTTAATGACTGAGATTTAGGGAAGTAGTCAAATATATATTATTCATATATGTATAAATGAAAGAATATTTGCTCATGGTAAATTTGATTAGAGATTGGTTAATTTTAGAGATTTTCATAAGTCACTTTCAAGATTCAAATTTTAACTTAAATAGGCAGAAGGAATTCTTTTAACTATTTCATCTTAGCCTTTTCAGTATCACTGTGATATGAGAGGTTTTGTGGATGTTAAATGCTGCTTAAAAAAAAAAACAAGCACCTTTTCAGTCCCAAAATAGCTAACCAAGTTTCCTTTTGTGCAAACAATTGTGTTTTGTTTCCATAATGCATCTTTCTAGCAGTTCAGCTGGAAAGTTTTATAGAAAAGGTATCAAAAGTTCATTTCAAAAGTTTCATTTGGATGAAATGAGCAGTGAGTTAAAATCAAACATTCTTAAAGTTGCCATTTGGAAGATATTGTTCAGTTCTGCAGAGGATGTTCTTTGCTTACTCAGCCCTTTTTTAAGCTATTCTTAAAGACCATTGTATCAATAATAATAGCTTTTTTATTTTTTACTAAATTATAAATTATTAGAAGCAATAACTATCAAATTGCAACTGGGAGAAGGTCCATAATGGCTCTTTAAGGCATCACCACAATGCAAATAATAGCAATTTAGCTTGTTGATGCAATTTCTTTCCCATTTCAATGATAATTTTCTCATTAGGCTTGTATTACATTTGTATTAAACTTTCGTCTTTTAAGAGACTTAAATTCATATGCTGTTGTTTCTTTTCCCAGATTGTTTCCCTCAGTGAGAGACGATAAGAATGAATGGACATATATCAAACACCCCTCCTGGTGGATATGGAAGTTATTTTCCTCAAATGAAGTAAGGTTATGCTTTTGATTTTCCCTTTATGGACAAAAAAAAATCTGTTATATTTTCTTCTTTAGGCTTTAATTTCAGTTAGAATTATTAGATCCATTGGAATAATGCAAAGGCAGCTTCTGTTAAAGAAAGTGCTGATTCCAAGCCATGTAACCAAACTCAGAGATGCCGTCTGACTGATCTTGGTCAGTCTGATTAGTTTAAGGGTAAAGCTGTATTACCTAATGGAATCATCTGGAACAGAAAAATTGCTGTAACCATAGCCTACTTATTATTTTACTTGAAGAGGTCTGTATATACCTGAGGTTTGAGCTTAGTTCTGAGGGGATGCATTTTTATGCATAAAGGATGAGGCTGCCCTTTCCATCTGTGAGAAAATACTTTTGCACAGTGAACACAACTGAGCAACTGTTACCTGAAAATGCTACCTTGCTGGAGATAAGAGGATTCACCCTGTATCAGCAGCATGGCACTAGGCTCATTCGCAACACTAATGGGAATTGTTGTAATTTGATGCCAAAGAGCACGAATTCCTGTATGGAGTAGGGCATCTGTGCTATCATCTGTGAGTTTGTATATGATTCATTCTTGTTGTTGCACTAGAAGGAAGTTGCCTTTTCACGTGTTGTATGCAATGATAGTCCTTTTGAGTCTTTTATGAAAAGCAGTTAAAATTGTTAAAAACAACATTTGTGTAGGCAGGGAAAAAAAAATCCTACCAAGTCCTTGGCATAGTAGTAATATTAATATATTGTTGTTGTTGTTGTTAAGTGATTTTGATTACTTATATTATGGTATGTGTATACCGCACACCCATTGTGCATGATGATCTATTAATGGAACAGCTCAGAAGCTCAGAAGAGCTTTCAGCCTAAGTGAAGCACAGTTCATTATATTCATCATGTGGAACAAATATCCAGTATCATTATCTCTGTTAGTAATGTCATAGGAATGTGTAGTCCTACATAAGGGGAGAGACTTTTTAGTGCCTGTTCGTGTGTGCAAATACATCTCCTCAGAAGTTAACCAGAAATGTTTTCTTCCAGTGGCTATGGTTCCCCAACATTTGCCCAGTCAGAGAGGGAGCAGAATTCAAGAACAAGTGCAAAAGCTCTTTATGGTAAGGTGGCATAAAGTCTCTAAAGTTTAATGTTAAAATTTTTGTTTAAATATTTATTGTGATGGAAATATTTCATGCATATAGATATGAAAGTGTATGTGCACACATGGGTGTGCATATTAATTAAATTAAAAAACAAAATGACTTTATTCCCGGTAAAACTAAGTAGGCTAGCTAGAAAATGTTTTTATGGTTTGCTAAGCAGAGAACTTCCACATGCTAATATTTAAGGGAGCAATGTCTAAAGCATTTATCAAAAAAATAAGAGTGACCATATAGTTAAGATATGTACCAGGAAGAAAGCATTCAGGAGTCTGTCTAAGCTATAGGTTTGTTTCATGACCTGTGTGTCCCCCGCCTCCCCAACCTTATCCCCTGCTAGAGGAAAAGGGATTTACAGTATTACTCTTGTTTTACACAAGGGTTTTCATGGAAATTAGATTTGATATAATGGACTTGGAGTCTCATTTGGCCTGCTGTTTTCAGCAGGCTTTGTGACTGTCAAAAGTGATGTTCCTTACAAATGCCTAAATGTTGTTGCACTTATCTTCTCCAAATGCTAGTATTTGTCTTGGCTGTACATACTACTCTCTAGCCCATGGCCAAATCACTGTGGAGACAGAATGTAGTCATGTTCCTTGCCAGCCAAATTGCGTCGTTTTCCTGGTCAGCCACCTCCACTGTGGATACATCCTGCTGATAGCTGTGCTGGTAATGGCAATAGAAGCAGCAATGAGGCTGAGATTTCTGCTGTATAAATCTGTCCCTGTTGTTAAATGCTCTTTTGAAAGTCAGTGCAATTGTTGAGAGTGGAAGAACAAGGTTTGCATTGAGAAACCAGTGCTGTGCAGGACCCCTCACACCTCAGCCTGCTCTCCCTTATTTCATCTACCAGCTCCCTTGCAGGTTACCAAACTGAAGAGCTCAAAAAGCAGTGGCTAAGAACTTCAACATTGCCAGATCTCTCTCCTCTTTTGGGTGGGTTGATGGCTGGGAGAGACTTCAGAAGTTAGGGGAATGATGGCAGGATGCTTTGTGACATTAGAGCAGGGTTAATCTGGCCCTTGGAAGGACACCCTACAGATCTTGGGTTGGGTTACTTGTCCATGACCACATGAGAACTTTGTTCTATCAGTTGCCCTGTTGGGTTTTAAACTGCTTTGAAACTCATAAGACTAAAAGCCCACAAAAGAGATTTGAGGTCTCCTAGCTCGGTATCTTCTGAAGAGAGGAGTGGTGTGGAAAAAGCTGATGTGGTTTGGTGGCCGTAGACATTCTGCTAGAATAGTGTGAAGATCCACTTATAGACAAATCAGCAAAGACAGAAGTAGAAACCATATGAAACATTTGTCATTTAAAAAGGTCTTGCGTGTGAATCTCTCTTTTTTAGTGCTATGCTACAAAAGTCAGGTACTTGACATAGTTCTAAAGGCAGGAACTGTAAGTGGGGAAAATTCTGAAATGATCATTTTAAACGGTGATTTCTGCATCCTGTATAGGTTTACTTAACAAACTGATTGCACGTGTTGACAGAAATAGTAGGTGGTGACAGAAACCAGAAAGATGTGTTGTGAAAAACTTAGTAAATTATTTCTTTATGAGACGTTATGAATGTTACGCTTTTCTTTTTCATTTTATATAATCATCACTTTTCAAGAGTACATTGTTTGAACAGCTTGGCAGTATCAGGAAGTTCCTTAACTGTGTCCTTTAAAGTCTGGGGTCTTTTGGTCTTTTAAAGTAATACTGTTCTGAGCCGTTTCATATGAAACATGTGATGGGATTATCATGTGTCAGTTAAGGATGGGGACCAGTGAGTAAATTTGAGGTGTGTAATGGTAAACAGCCTTTTACTTCTGAATTACTTAATTGAGTTCAGGTACTAATTGAAAATGCTTACCATATAACTGCTGTGTGGTTGGTCCTGTAAAATTAATTGTTGATCTTGATTCACTTCCATTGTTGGTAGATACATCAAAAAACTCTAGTTGCAGATGCCAGGAGCTGAATGAAGTAGAAGATTTAATTATCCTAGAACTCTGAGTGAAGATATGTTGGCACAACTTTTGGAGAGGAATTTACACATTTTACTGCTTCTGCTGTGTTTTGAATGCATAAAGAACTAGGCTGTCAGTATTACCAAATGTGTGAACTGGAGAAAACAGGAAAACACCTAAAACTTTCTCAAATTCAGGACACTTTTTAATTTTAGCAACCATGTTACAGTTCTGCTGCATCTCATGTGTGTCTTTTCTTCCTTTGTGATGTGAGGGGTTTTTGTGCGTGCTGCCCCAAGAGGGGATGGGAAGCAGTTGAGTGATACTGGAATTCTTATTACGCATTAAAAGTTATGATTTTAAAATACTTTATTTATAATTAATAGCTGAAATATCTTATTTGAGATCCAGGACACCGAAAGCCTATGAAGCAGATTGGAGGCTCCCTGCCTTTCTTATTATAATTTATGTTATGTACATGTATATTAAATGTGGATATTTTGTTTATGTAAATACAAAAAGCTCATTTATTTAGTAGATTCACTTGTAGTAGATTGGAAAATACAGATCATTTGATGTTAAAGTAAAATGGACCATGTTTTTCTTCTTTGATAAAATGCAATGCAACAATACAATGTTAGCAACAAACTTTGTCCCTGCCAGACTTCCTTTTTTTTCTTTTTTTTTTTTTGGAAGACTTTTGAATATCCTTTGGACTAAAACAGCTGTTCATGGGTGCCAACAAGCAAAGATGGTGCATGGGCTCTGAAATGACCACTTGATCTTGAGCTACATTTCTTCCAAGTACAGTCAAGACTGAAAAAAATATTGTGTGTGCATATATTTATATGTATGCATATGTATACACAGTCACACAAACCTGTGTGTCATGGCATGAAGTTTATCTTTTAATTCCCAGTGCTGAGGTGATGCGTGACTGTTCAGTTACTTTAGAGGTGCGGCAGAAGGTTGGCCACAGTGCCAATGGGAAAGGAGGCTTGGGGTTTTATTGGTAGTACAAGACAGTTCAGTTAAAAACTAGACTGGAGCATAAGTATCTCTGATGTGGTTATCTGATAGCAAAAGCTTCCCAGCAACTACCCTTTTTTTTCCCCTGTGTCAAATAATGGGGGTTTTTTGTGGGTTTTTTTTTTTTTTTTTGCTCATTTTCTTCCTGAAATGGACTTTTTTCTATTGGCATGATAAATCTCTCAGTGAGCTGGGAAAGAAGGTGCCCTCTGAGCATTCTTACGGGGTTTATTTCATCATTTACTTCCTGAGCTTTCTGTCTGAAATTGGTTGTGGCTTGCACTGTTTTATGTTGTTCTAGCATTGGCTTCTCCATCTGTCTTCTGCGGTTCTGCTTTTGGAGAGACATGCTGCATCAGTCAGTGCCAATAGCCAGGGCTGTGCTGGGGGATTGCCAGCAAGTGACACAGTATAGAATAGCCCCATTCCTGAGCAATAGCAAGCTAGTGGCTCATTCCAAACTGTTAGATTATTGTATGGTATGGAATTGCTAAAACTGTCTTCACACTACATCAGAAAGGACTAGGTGTTCCAAGAAATGTGATTATACACTCATGGCTACGGTTAGGTGCTAGCAATGAAATTGCTTGTGTATTTTTGCATTGGTCAGATACTTCATTCAGAAGAACTGTGGTGTAATAAATTCAAAGAAACCACAAACAAATCATAGATTAAGTAAATGAGTCCTTTAAAAGAAGCCATCCATATAACATGCTTCTATTATTTGATAATCGAATTAAATTGACAGCTGGCTCCCAAACAGTACACTTTCTTTGATATCTGGTTCCCACATAGCCATCAGGGAGAAGCTTGTGGCATAAATCTCTGAAAGTGATAGTGTTTGCTCCTCTGAAAATGCCATTTGTTTTGAACTTAAGTTTTGACCTTTCTCCCCTGGTTGTGCAGGTCATGTCTCCTGCACTTTGCTCTCAGTCAAGAGCTGAGTTTTTCCAGCTGCTGCAGTACACCTTTAAAGGCATGTCAGCAATCAGTTCAATGCAAACCACAAATACATCGGTAGTAAACTAAGTATTGGGCTTTTCTGCTTGATGATATGTGGTAATAATTTATACTGTTACTCCAGGATTCTTAGGATAGCTTATGAGGGAGACTTTTAATCAATGTCCACATGGATTGCCATCAGATTTCAGAGCTTTATGTCTTTGTATGCTGTGTAGACATTTTTCAATTTGGCTATAGAAGGAGAAAATGGGATCCACCGTTACCTTTCTTTGTGCTGTTATAACTGTATCACTGATAACATTTATTATGTCTGGCCTATACAATTCTTTGTAAGACATTGGTGGGAGCCTAGGCATCGAGATTCCTGACTTCTGTTTTAGGGTTTTAGGAACTGAAAATTTGTTGTGCTTAAAGGTATCATAGCTCTAACCAGAACCACCTTCCTTCAGGTCATCTTTTAAGACCCAGCTTGAGATTATTTTTTTTTTTTTTTTTTTGCTTCTGGAAAGAATTTTCCCTAGCTAAATAAATAATTACATTTCTCCTCCTGTGATACTTTATGTAGTCTTCTGGACAATGGCAGGCGCAGACTACAGTAGAGTTTATTAAGCAGCTTTCTAATTTGCCAAAAGTCTGCATTCGCTTCCAGTTGGAGAGACAGGACTCTAACTTTGTCTAGTTCTATTCATAGCTCTGCCTTAATAGACCTTGGGCAATGCTGGTGGTTTGTTGTTTTGTGTTTTTTTTCTTTTCTGGAAACTGTTGAATAATTAACCTTTCCAAATGTTCCTTCACAGAAGGAGCTGGGGAGAGCACATAGTGTAGTGTAGTGAAGGCAAGGAAGAGAACGAGCAAAGACAATCTTGAATCCTGTTTGTCTGTGTCATGTACTCTCTAGTAGTATTTTTAACTTGTCTAAAAGTCTTTTTCTGATGTTTTGGATGCTTCAAAATTGAGTGTGAAATCAGTACCTTTAAACATCTTTTTGAAACCAGAAATATGGTCCACTACTGATGATTAGTAAATTCAATAATAAGTTCACAAAGACACAAATAGTAGTAGCATATCAGACAGTGGGAAGAGTATTATTTTCTGTGGATCAATGTTCCTGTTCCTTTGAAAGGTTTAGTAGCTAGTAGATCTTACAGTCAGGACCTATCAGTGAAATGCTGTGCTGCTTTTAAGTTTGTTGCCTTTCATTGTGAGACATTCTATTTTGCTCCGATTCCTTTGGGATGCATTTGCTATAGATATGATGAAGAATTTAACTTAAGTGCCTTGTGCCATGATCCTTTTTTATTTTCATTCTTTTTCCATTATCAGAAGGAAAATATGTTAGGTGAATCGTGTGCAGTGTGTCAGCAGGGTTTGCACTAACTGCCATATTAAGCGTGAACTGTATTTTATGTATTGGGTGTAAGAGCTGCAGTAAATAGAAAAAAAACCCAATAATTTTGATAACTGTATTCATCTTTTGATAGTTTTATAAATCCTAACTGTATGTCTCTGTTGTAGAATTTCACTCTAGCTTCAATAACTCTCTTCATGCATGAAGGGACCCATGAGAGGCTGAGATTGATCGGAAGGATTAAGAGGGTGAAATGAAGCATGCAAAATTATATGGGATTTTTTTTCCAGTGTCAAGGTAGACCTCAGGCAGCAAACTAAGGACCTACCCAGCTGTTTATTCATTCTCCCTGGCTCCTCCCTGCAGCAGGATAGGGGAGAAAATCGGAAGTGCAAAAGCAAGAAAAAACAATGGATCAAGATAAAGACATAGCAAGTGAAGGAAAGTAGGGGGAGGAAAACCCTCAAATAACATAAAGACTCACCACCTTCCATAAGTGGATCAGTGCCTGGACAGTCTCTGAGCAAGACTGCCAGCCATTTTTATTGCCAAACATGGCACTATGCAAAATGGAGTGCCCCTATGGCCAGTTGGAGTCAGCTGTCCCAGCTATGCTCTATCCCAGTCACTTGTGCACCCCCTCCTGCTCACTGGGGTGGCAAAGTGAGAAATAGAGAAAGCCTTTACACTGTTCAGCAACAACTAAAACATTCCTGTGTTATCAACACTGTTTTGGTCACAAATCACATACCATACAGGTTGCTGTGAAGAAAATGAACTCCATCCCAGCCAGACCTACTACATTCAGTAAGTCTGCAAATTCCATTGCTCATTTTCAGTAGTAGGATATGAATTACTTGCATTTGAAGATTGTGTTAAGTCAAGAGACATTTTCGAGTTTCTGTAAAAGCAGTAAGATTAATATTGATGAATAATAATTAACTACTTTGCTATGTGAAAGTGTTAAGGTGATGGAAGCTACATTTCCAGAAGAATAACAATAAGCAACTAGGAAAGAAGAAAAATAAGGAGCTATATATGAATTAAAAAGATTGTGAGAGTATTATGCTCAGTTATATCTGACTTGAAAATGTGGAGGTATTGTAGGAAGAAGCAGCAGGCTGTCGTGTCATCAGGATAGAGAAGGATGCAGAGCAGATTTGCAGGCTTATCTCAATTTTTCTTCTTTCTCTGTCTTATATTCATGTTATTATGGAGGACTTTATTACAATTTATGCCAGGCAGCTAGGAAAACCATCTCTCGGGGAGCCTTGGTGATTAGCAACCAGGTTGACCTTGTGTAGGTGTCCAGGATTCTGCTGTAGCAGTTATTTTTTTCTCCTTCCTAGCAGCTGATGCAGTGCTGTTTTGACTTTAGTCTGAGTACAGTGCTAATAACACACCAATGTTTTAGTTAGTACGTAATGCTTACCCTGATCTAAGACTTCTCAGTTTCTGATGCTTTGCCAGTGAGGAGAGGCACAGAAACCAGGAGGAAACAGAGACCGTACATCTGACCCAAGCTCGCCAAAGGGGTATTCCATACCACAGCACATCCTGCCCAGTATGTAAACTGAGGGGAGTTACCCAGGAGGGGTAGATTGCTGCTCACGTCAGGCTGGGTATTGATCAGCAGGTGGTGAGCGCTTGTATTGTGTATCACTTATGTTTATTCTTTTTCCTCTTCCCTTTTTAGTTTCATATTCTCTCCCATTGTTATTTCCCTTATCATTATCATTATTAGCGGTAGTAGTAGTACTATATTGTACTTTAGTTATTAATCTGTTCTTATCTCAGCCCATGGGGTTTACATTCTTTTGACTCTCCTCCCCATCGTACTCACTACAGTTGTGTAGTGCTGAGTTACCAGCTGGGGTTAAGCCACAACAATAAGAAAGGAGACCCACTTTCTAAATATTAAGTTGTAAAAGAGTTGGAAAACAAATGCTGAATAAAAAATATTCCAGAAGCAGTGAAAGAATTTTGCTTTATGCTAAGGTACTTATTAGATGATGCATTTTGAAGGGTAATTTCAGGATGGATCAGTTACCCCTAGTATCTACATCTACCAGTGTTTACAGCATTCATAGCTGCTGTTGACTACTTTGTAGCTCATCCAAAATTACATAATTAGTGCTCAGTGCTGCGCTTTTAAGAACCTGAGGTACCCTCTCTCTTTTTGGTTTGGTCTATAACTGCAGCAAGACTTGGAAGCCTCCCCAGTTTTATTTTGCATACTTCAGCACAGGGTTTAGATTGCATCACTAACTTGGACTCCTAGAAAATGGAATCTCCTAGTGTGCATAAGTGAAATACATTATCAGGTGTGTTTTTGGTTAAAGAGCCTATAGGATAGCAAGAAACTGTGGTCAATGCAGTCAGGTGAAGTTGCCGACAACTGGAAAAAGAGAAATATAACCCCCATTTTCAAGAAGGGGAAAATGGATGAGACGGGGAACTACAGACCAGTCAGCCTCACCTCTGTGCCTGGCAAAAT
>JASSUY010014847.1:0-41189 GCA_032466535.1 Forpus xanthops
CACCACTCATTACTGGTCTCCAGCTGGACATTGAGCCATTGAGCACAACTCTTTGCATGTGGCCATCCAGACAGTTCTTTATCCACTGAGTGGTCCATCTATCAGACTGATGGCTCACCAACTTGGAGAAAGGGATATCATGTGGAGCACTGTCAAACGCTTTGCACAAATCCAGGTAGATGACGTCAACTGCTCTACCCCTGTCCATCAGTTCCGTAGCCCTATCATAGAAGTCCACCAGATTGATCAGGTAGGATTTCCCCTTCATGAAGCCATGCTGGCTGTCAGCAAGCACCTTCTTGTTTTTCATGTGCCTTAGCTTGCCTTCCAGGAGAATGTTCTCCAAGATTTTGCCAGCCACAGAGATGAGACTGGTCGGTCTGTAATTCCCCAGCTCATTCATTTTCTCCTTCTTGAAAATGGGGGTTATATTTCCATTTTTCCAATCATTAGGAACTTCATCTAACTGCCATGATTTTTCAAATATGATGGACAGTGGCTTAGCAACGTCATTTGCCAGCTCCTTCAGGAGGCACAGATGGATTCCGCCAGGTCCCATGGACTTGTATACGTTCAGGTTCTTAAAGATGATCTCGAATTGGATTGTCTCCTACAATGGGCCCAGGGTCTTCATTCTCACTGTTCCTGTGTCTGTCTTCCAAGAATTGTGTGGTGTGGTCAGAGCATTTGCCATTGAAGACTTAGGCAAAGAGGTCATTAAGAACCTCAGCTTTCTCTAAACCCAGAGTAGCCAGTTCTCTTGTTAGCCTCTGGAGAGGGACTATTTTGTCCCTAGTCTGTCTTTCTGATGTCACCAGGGAGTGAAAAGTAAGCTCTTGTTCCTAGTCAACTTAAACCAAATGCTGGCTTGGTATTTCACTAGAAGACTTATTCTACATGCAGTACACAGTGTGGTTTTCTCTGACTATTTTCTGATCCATACATAGTAGAATTCATAAAGGAAAAATATTTTTGTCCTTAATGCTATTTATCATCTGTTTTATACTCTTGCTCCCTGATCCAGCTGCTCAGCAGCACAGAATATATGGAATCCACTTCATATAGTGTGGTCAAGTAGGACAAACTTGAATCAGGTTGAATCATGGCAGTTAGGAACTCTGTCAAAAGTTCAATGACACAATTTGAGGAACACCTAATACAGGTGCTACAAGATTTTTTATCACTTCTAGATTGGCGTTAAGTCTGCTGTATTTTTTATACCTCTTAAAAAAATGGTAAGAAATGCGTTTATAGCTGAAGGGCACCTTCCCTTTAGCCCATGTATGGCATTTAGTTGCTCTGTATTTTGACAATGGCCAACTCATTCATGCTACTTGCATATGTGTACTTCAGAGCAATAACAAGGTCATGAAGAAAAAAAAATACTCTGAGCCTTCACTATCAGGATGTAAACTCTTTGAATGAGTGCACTGAAGTTCCATGTGTAACAAATAAAGAGCCTCTCAAAAAAAAAAAGTCTCCAAACATTAACAGTCATTCCTTTTCCACCACAGTAAAAAAAGAAAAAAAAGGGGGAGGGAAGGGAGAAATACTCCTCACACTCACTTCATGCAGTCATAAGCTATAAATTAGGATTGCTCTTCCCAAACACTTAATATTAATGAATTCATTCTTTCCTTTGAATCTGTAACTATGAGGACAGATGTCGTAAATTTTATTTGGTTTGCATGGCAAAGCTTTGGTAGCAGTGAGGATACAAGGGTGGCTTCTGCCTTTTCCTTCTGTGCTTCTTTTCTCCTCTGTAACTGGAGAAAAAGTGAATATCTATCCTCTTTACAAGCTTATGCCTTCCATGAACAGTCCAATTTATAAATATCTTTCTGGATTCCTTGTCTAGCTGTTGCTATGCTCTCCTAGGTCAGAGTAAGAGTAATCATAATATAGCTACATCCAGGACCCTCTTCAAGATAAACCTGTTGAATAAAAAGTGACTGGAGTGTTTGAAGATACTCCAACTCTTTCCTGAAGACACAGGCATACCATATTCAAAGTCTGAATGTGTTAGTCATTATACTGGTTTCGGCTGGGACAGTTAAATTTTTTGTAGTAGCTTCTATGGTGCTGTGAAGAAAGCAGGTGTTGTTAATACAGGGATGATTTAGCTATTGCTGAACAGTGCTTACATAGCATCAAGGTCTTTTCTGCTTCTCACACAGCCCCACCATCCCTGTATTATCAGCATTGCTTTCGGCACAAATCCAAAACTTAGCCCTTCTGATTTCCTTCCTCATTTCCATGGATGGAGGAGTGAGCAAGTGGCTGTGTGGTGCCTAGCTGTCTACTAGAGTTAAACCAGGACTGTCACTCTTTGGCAGACAGCATCCCAGTGACTGCTGTTGTCATCCCTTGGTATGGTATCAGTAGTAATGGTCTGAGATTATCCATGCAGCAGTCTTAAAAAGGCCACATGAGCAAAGGAATACAGCAAGTGTACACAGAAAGAAGAGAAAAAGAAGTATTTGGCCTGTGAGTGCTGTGCTAGTTCTGTGCTTCACCAACCTTCTCTAAATAGGGAGTATTTAATATAGGAGTATAGAAAGTCATACTGCTTCAAGTATCATCCTTTGATAGCAGTTGATGCCTTCAAAAGAACAACTAAGCTGTTCCTACTCTGCTGTTCAGCTCCAGTGCATTATGCTGATAACTACTTAAGTAATGTCTCAGGATGATGTGCCACTGGAACATATCAGACTGAGCAGCTAAGTATGCTTATTTTAGGCCAGGTAAGCCTCCATCCACTTTAGAGAATGTGGTACATTATAGTTTATGGGAAAAATGTTGCAACAGAGCCAGTGTGCCAATAGATGGCAAGCTGGGCATCTGCCAGCAGTTTCTCCTAGCAGAAAAGGCAGCCAGGAGCCTCCTGAGCTTTACTAAGAGTATGGCAGGACCCTGAGAGCCCAAATAGTCCTTAATGGCTCTGAGCACACCTACCTCAGGCCTCTAACAACTCCCTCACCTCTGAGCCCTGTGCTTAAGTTAAGCTTGCGTCTGGCCCTTCAGTTAATGCCTAAAATATGTTTTATCTGTACCTGCCTTTAGCTCTGTCCTAGCTGTACATATACCAGGTCACAGATCCTGTTGATCTGAGCCTTAGCCTGTGAATTCAGTCTTTAGCTTGGCCCCAGGCTTGCCTCATCACTACAGACCTATCTGGCAATTGCTGGGCTATTTCTGACACCAGTTATGACTGCCGAACTTGACCCTGAATTGTGGATTGACTTGATGGCTTGACCCAGACCTGTATCATCACCGCAAACTTTTGTGCTGACCTCAGTTCTGGCCTGACCCCATCCACCTCCACTAGGTCTGCTCAACTTCTCTTGCCCAGGTACATTGGGACAGCGTCATTGCAGTCTGCTCTGTGAGAAGTATAGGATTGCTTTCTGTTGTGTCAAGAGTATAGAGTATAGAAATGGGGCAGAAAATGATCCCCCTTGCATTCCAGACAGCCCTCAGAAATCAGAGGGGCTGGGTGCAGCCAAGCTTAATTTCTGGTTATTAACCAATTCAACACTGTAAGTGCAGTCATGACTACTGGTGAGCAAATGGTGCAGCTACTTAAAGCAATAGAAATATAGATACAGAACTGTTATTGATAAATTCACTAACTGCAATAGGGCTAAAATTCAAAAGCTAGCTAACAACTAATTGAACTCATATAGGAAAACAAAATGAACCAAGTGGTAATCAATTAATTTCACCTAGGTATCACCAATGTAGTTGGAGGCACAAGTCTTTCCAAAGAGGTGCACTTGCTTTGGGGGATAGAGGTGCAATGTCAGCAATATGCAGTTGTATTCTCATCCTTCTTTGTGGAGGAGTTAGAATGCCCAATTTATACTTTTTAGATTAATTTTTATATTAGTGGAGATTAGACTGTAGTTAAATTTTGACTGCCAAAACAGACTGGGGGGAGGGGAGGTGTCTTTGGCTCAGCTGTAATAATTATATTTCTCCTTCCTAGCATCTAGTGCAATCTTGTGCTTCGGCTTTAGTCTGAGAACAATGCTGACAACACACCAATGTTTAGTTGTTGCTCAGTAGTGCTTGTCTGATCAAGGTCTTTTCAGTCTCTCATGCTCTGACAGTGAGGAGGAGTATGGGAAGCTGGGAAGGAAGCAGAGACAGGACACCTGACCCAAACTAGTCAAAGGGGTATTCCATGTCACAGCACATCATACCTAGTATATAAACTGGGGGGAGTTATCCAGACAGCCCAGATTGCTGCTCAGGTCATGCTGGGTATTATCTGGCTGATGGTAAGCTATTGTTTTGTGTATCACTTATGTTTACTGTTGGCTTTCTTTTTTCCGTCCCTTTTCAGTTTTATATTCTCGCCCTTTGTTATTTCTCTTATCACTATTATTATTGGTGGTAGCAATAACACTTTTGTGTTATACCTTAGTTGCTGTTCTTACCTCAACCCGTGGCAGTTACATTCTTATGATTCTCCACCCTATCCCTCCAGGAACTGGGAGGGATATTGGGGAGAAGTGAGCAAGGGGTTGTGTGGTTCTTAGTTACCATGTGGGCTTACACCATGACAGGGGGGCAGCTGCTTTCTCACTGTGGTATATTTTAATATGTAAATGAGAGATAACAAGACCCTTGACTAGGCGCTGGCCAGACACTACATCTATGGGACCCAAGAGCAGAACAAAACCATCACACATTAGCATCACTCCCTCTTCCACCCTACTGATGTAGGCCTTCCGGCCTTCATCACGTATATCAGCGATTTGCAGCTCATTACTCCCTTCAGCATATCTCTCAAAGCCTCAGGCCTCACTCCCACAGATATGATTTTAGAAACTGCTACAGCTAAGGTCTCATCAGAGCGAGATTTCTGCTCCCATTGGCCCTGCTGCCATGCTTATTTCCTGGTGTGCTGCTTGACACGGAAGTAGGTAGAGAGGAGCCATTATTCTTTTTAAATCACCACTGAGATCATATACAGAGCACAGCTACTGGACCACCAAAGAAACATCAGTGAAAGTCTGAGCAGATGGAGTTTCTTTGCCACTTCATCCCTAGATTGCTGTTCTTTTTTTTGGGTGTTTCTGCTTACAAACCAAAACACAAGCTTGCCTTACAAATAATGACACTGCTCCTTTGTTTTTCATAAAAAACAATCCACAGTGTAGTATGCATGCATCTCAACCATTGCTTGTGGAGGCATAATGTGATATGATACATGCTAGAATAATGTTGAAGGATTGTCCCGAGCAGAGAGAATGAAACCTAATCCACCCCTAAGATATGGCACATTTACAGGGAGAAGATTCTGAAGCCAACTATACTTTCAGTTCATTCCCTGTAAGAAATTATTTCATTTGCTTCAGACGGGACCCTGGAGTCCAAGCAGAAAATGGACAGTGTAGATAAACTTGGAAGGAAATAGAGAATGACTCAAACTGTCAGTGTGGAGAAAACACTGAAACATTGTTATAAGTTGTAATATTTATCTAGAACCAAAATAAATTACAAACATAAAAGGTAAAGTACCACTAGATTTATTTATTTTGTCAGGTGGCAGACGTACGGACAACAGCATATCTGCATCGTTACTGTACTGTGAAAACTCATATGGAAAAATTATAGTGATACATGATAATATTTTGCTTTTAAATTAGTGTTTAATACGTAACAGGATTAAAAGAAAAAAAGGAAAGAAAGTATTTTGTAGTTTGGTGGCCTCGGTTTCTCTGTACTTGTTTCTCATCCTCTGTGTTAGCTACAAGAGTAAGATATTTTTTCCTTTTTGCCTAGATATGTTTGCCCACCATCTATCCTCAGAATACATGTCCAAATCACCCCAAATTTAAATAACAATATACCAATATTTCTTACAGAATCATGGTTGTCAAATTTAACAGGGACAGTCTTTTTACTTATACGTGACTGAGAAAAAAGATTCAAGAGCTGACATATGACAAGCTTTGTTGCAAGCATTAAGCAGCATCTTGACAATAACTATAATTAAAGTTGCCACAGCTTTGACCTGATTAAACACTGAACAATACAACTGCCATTCATTGACTATGTTAGGCTGGTGAGCATCTGATGATATATAATATCTTTTGGCAGCCAAGTCAATTATAACATAGTTGAACGCATTTCTTTAGAGAGGAAATACTTAAAGAAATTAATGGGAGTGGAACTGTAATGAAAGCTGTCAGAGTAATTCTAAATATTGTTAACAAGCATTCCTAATATCTCTGAAATATGTTAACTTTTTTGTATATTATGTATTTTTAATATTTTGTTCAGATTATGTAAGAATTTTACATCCTGTGTATGAACACTTAAGCATTCTGAACTCTGCAGTGTCAAAGTTCATACTATGTCCCGAAATATTGACAGGACCTGAAAGCTGAAATAGTCAGACACTCAGGGGACTTGGATGTTAATGAGAGCTGAACATTCAAATCTCTTAGGTAGCACTGAGAATCATAACCAATGTGTTTGTTTCAGCCCTCTGTATCAAGATGCTGACACTGGTACTCCAAATCTATTTCTAACACTGATATATTAACAGCTGGATGGATGAGGTATGTACAAAGCAATTATGTGCAAGTAGCACTAATGAGTATCATTGTAATGTGGGATTTTTCAGTGTACTATGTGACACTTTTGCTGAAACACTGAAAACTTAGGAAACATACATCATACTTCAGTATGACCAGCAAAGCTTTTTTTTAATACATGCTGATGAGTGCTAGATTAAGAAGGATCTCCACCTTGTCACTGAAACTATCATAGATAAATAGATGCAGTACTTCACGAAATGTATCTCCCATACAGCTCTCATAAACAGGAGCTTTGCCTACAGCTTCAAACATACTTAATGGAGATTCCCCTGTGGCATACACTTTGTCTCTCTAATTATTACAGGAACTTCAGTAAGGTATGCATAATTTTTATTAGCATGCTTTAATTTGTATTTCTGTGCCTGATTAAATATTTGAACTTGGTTTCAGGACAGAAATGAAAAACATTACAACAAATACTTCTACCATCTTTTTGTCTGTCAAGAAGATATTTTAGAAGTGATTTATAACTTCTTTCAAAATTTGATCTGAGTTACTCAAGTCTTTTCTGAAATCATATCTCTATGCTTAATGAGACCAAAAAGTGCTACTTTGTACTTGGAATAGTTGAGCTTTTTGATCTAACTGCACTCTATACCTTCTATGCACAGGTATAAATGACAGTCCAGAGAGGTAGCCAGTGGAGGTTTGGGATTTTCTTAGTCAATGCTCACTCACTTCATAAAGAGTCGATACACATTTTTTATAACCTTTACGTGTGTGGACTAGAGTGTCTCCAAAGGTCCTTTCCCACCTCAACATGTTTTAGCTAAGAAACTAACCCATTATAGTATTTATATCTGAATACTGGGGTTTCTATATTTTTCTTTTGGATACTAGCCCTTTAAAATATAAGGATTTATATGTTACTAAGATAATGCCTCTGTGTCTTAATACGGCACCCTAATCAACTGGTCATTTTTTATATTTGTTTCAGTATAATGTGGAACAAAGATTTGATATCTTCTTCCTGAAGAGTTAATTAAGTGATAATATATCAGGTAAAAATTACAGTCCTGTGACCTCATTAACTTTTATGTCATAGAGAAAATATTCTATATATCAATGAATTAAAACTACATAACAACTTTGATATCTGGTTGTCTTTCCCTACTGATTCTGCCTGTGTCGCTATGAGACCAAGGCATGCAGTTCTATACATCTGTTGTGCCCTACAGATTTCTAGAACTTGTTATGTGTTCTATTCAGCGTATGTCTATCCTGAAGTTAGATGTAGCCTTGGAGTATAATATAGAGCCAGAACCATATCTTCTCCTACAAAGGGCTCAGGGTCTTTATTCTCACAGTCCTTGCATCTGCCTTCCAAGACTTGTGTGGTGTGGTCAGAACATTTGCCGGTGAAGACTGAGGCAAAGAAGTTATTAAGAATCTCAGTCTTCTCCAAATCCAGGGTAGCCAGTTCTCTCCATAGCCTCCAGAGAAGGTCTACACGGTCCCTAGTCTGTCTTTTATTTGCAATGTACCTAATGAATCCCTTCCTGTTACCTTTAACATCCCTAGCCAAGTTTAATTCTAAGTGGGCCTTAGCTTTCTTACCTGGTCCCTAGCTTCACGGACAACATCCCTGTATTCTTCCCAGGTCACCTCTCCTTGCTTCCACCTTTTATAAGCCTCTTTTTTTACTTAAAAGTTTCCTCAGCAGCTCCTTATCCATTCAAGGAGTTCTCCTGGCCCTCCTGCTTCACTTCCTTCTAGTTATGTTGCAACATTCCTGAGCTTGTAGTAGGTGATACTTGAATACTAACCAACAATCTTGGGCCTCTCTGCCCTCTAGGGCTATATCCCATAGAACCTTACCAAGCAGACTCCTGAAGAGGCCAAAATTTGCTCTCTTGAAGTCCAGGGCAGTGAAATTGCTGCACGCTCTTTTCACTGTCCTGAGGATCTTGAATTTGACTATCTCATGATCACTTCAATAAAGGCTGCCCTAGACCATCACACTTCCAACCACCACTTCCCTGTTGGTGAGCAAGAGGTCAAGCATGGCACCTCTCCTTGTCCGCTTCTCTATTACTTGCAGAAGGAAGTTGTCTTCTACACAATTGAGGAATCTCCTGGATTGCCTGCACTCCCTCCAACAAATATCAGGGTGATTGGCATCCCCCATGAGGATCTGGGCCTGCGAGTGTGACGCTGTTCCTGTCTGTATATAGAGCACCTCAACCACAGAGTCCCCTTCATCAGGCTGTCTGTAGCAGATCCCCACAATGTCTCCCATCACTGTTCTCCCTTTTACCCTGACTCTCAAATTCTCTATTGACTGCTCACCTGTCCCCAAACGGAGTTCCACACTCTTCAGACTATCCCTAACATAAACAGCACCTCCCCCTTCCTGCCTGCAGGGCCTCTCTTTCCTAAAAAGCCTGTAACCTTCCATTCCAACACTCCAGTCATAGGAGACAATACACCATGTTTCTGTAATTCCTATTATATCATACCCCCATAGACATGCACACAACTCTAATTCCTCTTTTTTGTTCCCCACGCTATGGCCATTTGTATAGAGGCATATGAGCCAAACTCCAAATGAAGCTGGCTCATTGGCTGGAGTGGCTGGAATATCTGTACATTGCTCCAACCCCCTATTATAGGTGCTGGTAACTGACTGAGTGTGTTGGGATTGAATGATACACCTCTTCCCCCCCATACATCTAGTTTAAAACATCCTTGACCAGTCTGGCAAGCCTCCTACCAAAACTGCTCTTCCACTTCACTGTCAGACCAGCTCCATCTGCCCTCAGTAGGCCTGGACTACTAAATCAAGTCCCCTGTTCAAGATACCAAATCACCTGACTATGCCACCACCCTTCTAACCATTTATTAACCTGGCCAATACTTCCAGCCTTTTTTAGGATACTCCCCTGTATCCTGGAGAATTGATGAAAAGACAACCTGTGCTCCAGAGCCCCTAACCACCTCTCACAGGGCTCTGTAGTCCCTCTTTATGTTCTCCAGGCTACTACTATCTATATCAGCAGCACCCACATGGATCACTAGACATGGGTAATAGTCAGTGGGACTTACTAGAGTAGGTAGCCTCCCTGCAACTTCCCTGATCAGAGCCCCTGGTAGGCAACACACGTCCCTTGAGAAAGGGTCAGGCTGACAGATGGGTGCCTCTGTTCCTTTCAGAGTAGAGTCCCATACTACTATGACTTGCCACTTTTTCCTGGCAGCATCAGTAGTGTTCTTCTTTGCCAGTGCATCAGCCAGTTGTTCCTGGTGCAAGTGTGTTTCCTCATTAGCCCCCTGCAGGACAGCAAAGTGGTTCTGGGTGGGACAACAGTTTCAGGAGGAAGCCCCTTACTTTTAATTGTCCTCTTCCTCCTTTTTTTTTGTTTTTGTTTTTGTTTCCCAGCTTCCTGGGTTAGCGGTCTCCTTCTTTCCTCCATGAGCTACAGGGGACACTTAAAGCCTCTGCTCAGTTTGGGTGTGGAGCAAGCACTCTTGCTTCCTCTCAGCTTTCCTGATATCTTTCAGCCAGCGTCCAGCAGCTCAGTCAGCCACCTGCTGCAGGAGGACCTCCACCAGGGAGCACTGAGTGCAGCCCTGCCCATTGGGCACCCTTGCCTCAGAAGACCAGCGCAGGCATTCTCTACACTCTGAGCTCTCTACACTGCAGCCTCCCCCCTCATTGGCTCTGTCTGGGTGCCTACAGTGACCACCACAGGGGCAGCCAGAGCAGAGCTCCCAGATCAGGTCCTGGTTAACAGGCAAGTGCTCACCATCCTGTTCAAACTGCTGCATAAACCATCTGAAACCAGCCCTGTTTGCAGTGCTCCCTGGGGCAGGTTTTTAACCAGTCAGGGCTGGCGCCACTCCTCCTGGCACTGCCTGCTGTGAGTCAGCTGGTCGCATCACCTGAGCTGCCAGCTCCTGGGCAAGTGTTGTGGAGGACTTGGGGCTCCCTCAGTGGGTCTCTCTGCTCTGAGTTGAGGCTTCTGGACACTGCTTCCCCCCACTTAGGTGTTGAAGGTGTTGTCTCTCAAGCTATTCACCTCAGCAACTGAGGATTCATTTCTCTACTGCACTCACTAGCAATAACACCAGAAGAGGTCAACTTCATTAGCAAGAAAGTAATCCAGTTTATCATGACATTAGTGCATTCAACAAAATATTGCTCCTGTGCAGCCATGTTGCCATGGGCTCTGATTGTCAGGTCCTATAAATTAAGCAAGACTGGATAACCAGTAGCTGTATTACAGAATTAATCTAAAATAAAATGAAAAAAAGGAAGTGACAGAATATGACTTTTTCTTTGTGTTTTGGACTTCTGTCAAAATATGTTCCTAAAGATTCAGTTCTGCAGGTTGTACTCTCTTTCAGATTAAGCACCCTGTCTTAGACCTTTTGATTTAATAAATATAATGAAAAAAGTTATTAGCACTTATTCTAATTTTTTCCTTTCATGGAAGAGAGAACATTTTAAAATGATGTCTCAATCATAAAAATCTTCCTGTATATTAGAATTGTTAGGGTAGAAGAATTTTTATTATTCTTCTAGCAAAATTATTATTAAAATAGGAATATAGGTGAACAGCTAAATTAAATACCTTTCAAAAGAGGTTAGACTAGGTTCTGTCTGGGTCACTTTTTGTCCACAGTTGATATGTAGCACCTTTTCAACAAATAAAAACAGATAACTGTAAATAAGCTGTCTATATACAAAGGATCTGTCTCATGTTAAAGTCTATTTCCTTCATTTTAAAGCAGAGCTAACAGTGCTTCAAGGCAGCAGCTGAAAGTACATATCTTGTACTGGTGGAACAGACGGGTGGCCAACATGCACCAGCTGGAGTGGAGGAGCTGAAGAAATTAGCTCATGAATTCATGCCTTTCACTATCTTATCTGGTTATATTAACTTTTATTTTAAGAAACTTCATTAAATATATGAAATAAACAGAAGACATGAAAGTATAAAGTATCACCACTTTTGCCTTACAGTAGCTTTTCCTGCTATTTAGAATAGTGGTAGGTAAAATTTCAAATGCATCTTCAAGCATAATAAAAGCAGTATATCTGCTTGGAAAAAATAGCATCTGTCCTTTTGATTCCTTCATATAACAAATGCTCCCAGCATGATGCATATGTAATACTAACTTAAAACTTTAAGCTGTCTTTTTAGGGAATTAAGAGAGGTTTATTTGGGGGTTTGTTTAAGATTTTTTGTTTGTTTGGAGTTTTTTAAGTAATTTTATATTGGGATTTTCACTAGGTTTTTCTTGTACTATGGTATACTTTGGCTCATGAAATGATATTTGTTGCTTATGCTTTGCATGGAAAAAATAGATTTTTTTTTTTTAATTGCATTGTGTATTCCTTAATACATTTCAAAAAGTACTATGCTAATTATAAGTATGGTTCGCATTTAGAATCTGAATTGCTTATTTTCCAAGGTTTTTTTTAAAATTGTAATCTGTTAATTGCTTGCTTAATGGAGTGTGTAATTACCTACTTTAAGTTAGAAAACTGTTTCCATTTCAAAGCAAGAATCCCATTCTAGAAATGAAAGTATGTAAATGCATTCCTTCCAGATACAGTATATAACTCTTTTGCTTCCATAATTGTTTCATTTGTGATTGAAAATAAATTGTTGCCTACCCTTGTTCTGTAATTGTCATTGACACTATTCTATGAGGCTGAATTCTTACATAAGAAAGAAGTATTTCTTAAGCAAATATGCGGAGGCAGATTAATAGTGAAGAATATTTTTTTATCTAGAAATGAGAAGAAGTCATTTCCCAATATTAAGAGATTTATTTGGCAACATGAAACGAGAGAAGGCAGCCACATTTTCTTTTTTGGTGCATTAAATTTTCTTTGCAAAAATCTGATAATATTTAATTAAATATTTTGAGTTAAAATTAATTTTCAATAAAAAAAAGCAATGTAACCAACTGGCTGTGCCTGACACTTGCTTAAGTGTCACCTGGCTTTGGTTAGGTGAGCCATCTAATAAATGTACATCTAATTTTATTTTTCTTTTTGTTATTAAATCTACTGAAGATTTTTCGTGCTGCACAGAAAGTCATCAAATCGAGGATCAAAAAATCTGAGATTCCTTCTTTTCACCTCACTTGCAGAATTACTTACCTACTGTCAGTCTTGGTATATCTGTAATTGCTGATGAAAAAAGCCCTATGAATTCTGGACAGTAATCATTAACCATCTCAGTGTACTCTAGTTTGGTAACTTTAAACATTCATGTGAGTATTGACAGATTCAGCAGCAGAAAGCTGAAATTTACCTTTTCCATAGGGTTCCTGAAATAACTTCCAGTATACAGGGTTATCAAAGATGATTCTTTATCAGTCTTTCCCAGTAAAATGATTTCTTCCATTCTGTAATAAAGAGTTATTTGTTGTGAAGAAAGACAGATCACTTAATCTTATAGTCACCAGATAAAAGTTCAGAAAGTTAAGGGATTAAATTTCTTCTCAAATAACTGCATCTAATACAAATTTTGAAGGACTGTTTGAATTAATAATGTCTTTTGTAACTGAAATATATGAAAGAGGTGCAAACTTGGAGTTTGTGTACGTTATGAATATTTACTGCTGGTAAAAAAAATCTGAGGTGGAAAACAAAGTAGGAGACATTCTTTTCTATTTTTGTTCACTAATTTAGGTCTTTCCATGCTGAAGATTCAAATTCAGGGTAGGGAATCTCATTCTTACATCCTTAACTATCCTAGCAGATTCTCCTAGGCCTTTGAGGAACAGCTGAATTTTCCTTGAAAAGCAAATGCATTCCAGCTTCAAGTACACGTTCCCACCCAGATAAACTGTTGTGCACGGGTCTAAAAGGGCCAAGAAGTATTCTTGGAAGACAGAATCATCCCTGGATGATTTAGTTCAGCTATGCTTACAGTTATATGAAAATCAGATATTATTTACCATCACTGAATATAAATTCCTCTCTGGGATTTGCCTCAGCTTTATCTCAGGAAATGGAACACTTGGGTAACTTGCTTTACAAAACTATCAAGCAAAATAATTAATAAAAAGCAGTATATGGAAATATGAGATTTTTTTCTGCATTATGTCTTATACCCAGTTTCAAAAAAGCCAAAACAAAAATCAGTGAGGATAGTCAGGTAAGATTTTTGGGGGAAAAAAAAAACCAATTTTCACAGAACGTAATCTCAGATGAATGGTACTTATAACCAAATAAAATGCTTTATTAAATGAGACAAAACTAGGCTTCACAAAAAATAAATTTTACAAGTAAAGTGATCGTATATTTTAGTACAATTATATATACTCCTGCTACTGTTTTGTTCCATTTTGTGTCTATGGCCTTATAATAGATACAGATGAAATATTTTTAATGCTTTTTCCTCTTACTGTAGTTATCAAGTACTTTCCTGGGTTTCCTATTTATGTGAAAATCAGACCTATGTAAATATTTATCACCTGAATGATTTTTTTCTTGCAATTTTTTTGTGGACTGTTCAATTCATGCATTCCTATATTTCAGGTTTTGCATTCATGTTCTTCCTTTTCCTGAGTTCTTGTTCCTGTTATTATATTTAAGCCTCAGTGTTCTATTTCTCTGTCACTGAAAGATTTGAGAAACAGAGTTGAGAGCTTAGTATGAAAGGATGTTTTCTGAATTTACAGAAAATCATGAAGGATGTAGAGCTGGAAAGCTGGAATGGGGCTAAAAGTACGTGCTTTGGTCTGCTTGCAGTAATAATAAAAGCTAATATTTTCTGCTCGCAAAAAAAAATATTAAAATACAGTTGAAAGAAACTAACAGATCAATGAACTAGACTTTCATACTGGAGGCCTGTGTTAAACCCCATTTAACTCACAAATGAGTGAGTTTGGTGGTCTCTGTCTCATTCTCTGTGAGCATCTGTCTGTGTCACTAAGCTGGTCACGTGGTTTAGCATGACTGGCAGCTCTGTCCAGAAGGGATTCAAAAGCATGACCGATTGAGCATTGCAGATCAGGCTGAAGGTGCACTGAAGGTGTATGGAACTTGTATGTGATTTATCATTGCTTGTTATGCTGCATTAAATCAAAACCATGGAAACCTCCGAGAAGGTACCTTTTGCTATAAGTGACCATACATTTTTTTTGCTAGGAAACATTTTTTTTTGAAAGAATAGCTAGGGAAAAGTTTAATGATAGAAAGTTTAATTAATCCCCCATTCAATTTTTGTAGATTTTATAAAGCCTTTAATCTGTTTCAAGGAATTTGCCTGTGTGGGTATTTTTGTTGCTGTTTTCAGCCACGAAAACTCAGTCTCTTGTGATATCTCTGTTGCAGTAACAAACATTCTGTGTTAATTCTTAACAAATCTAACATATTCCAAATTTAAAAGAAGTGCAAAGGGGAAAAAAGAAAGCAAAACCAAGCTTCACATAAAAGTTGTTATCAAGACATTTAATATCTGTCAAAAGTAGAAAAACATGCACAGGCTTGTCAAGGGAAGACCCTTTATTTTCTTTTCTTCATTCTCTTTTCCAAAGGAATAAAGGAAAGGGATCTTTGGTATTTCACTCTTTTTTCTGCCCTTCACAAAGATGGATGTTGCCCAGTATAACTAGACAAGTAGCCTGGCAAAATCAGTAAACAATAAAGGTATATTTAAGCAACTCTAATTTCAGGTATAGATACCATAACCTATTCTTTTATCATACTTTATCCTCCCTGCAACAGACAGCTTTTTGATCTACATAGTAGATTTTAAAGTAGCTTTTACTTCATAGCAAGGGAATTCTGCTAGTTTATATTCTGCGACCCTTACAAGAAATTTTTCCCTGGTGCTGATAAAGGCTGAATGTTCTGTATTAGAGACCTATCGGAGAATGTGTCATTCTTTATTATGCAAGAAACCTAATTTTGTATTTTAAATAATACTTACAACTCATTTTTTGGTCAATTAAATAGCAGGATATAAAAGACTATTTCTTTCTAGCATCCTCATGGACCTAGGGATGCATATATGCATCAGTTTTACAAATGCACTTCACTGAACTAAGATCTTAAATCCTGCTGACTTTCAAAATACCATATGTTTATGATGATTTAGATTCTAATCTAGTGTAACACATGTATTTCAGGTTTATTTTTAAGCAAGGAACTTTCTTCATAAGGTTTTCTAAACCAGGATTATACATTAATTTGTTCCTGCAGCCAGTTATAGAAAGAGTGAACAATTAATGCTATCTAATTCTATCTGCAAAAATATTTAAATGATTAAAAACTTTCTGGGTTCCAGAAAACTTTGAACCTCATATAAATAAAGTATTTTGGTTATAAAATATTCTATATTTTAAATATTATATAAATATTTAAAATTTTAAATATGTTTCATACAACTAGAAGAGTTTCCATTTCACCCACTTGAATTTTATTCCATTTACTTTATTTATTAAAAGGATTGTTGAATTTTCACTTACATTTATTCAAACCGCATTCTACTTTTTTTAGAAATAATTGCTAATAACCAGAAAAGCAGCTTGCCCATTATTAACTAATGAGTTTTGGTTGTGTGGGGGTTTGTTTGTATTTTTCTGTCTTAGATAGGAAGAGATTAAGCTTATTACAGCAGAAGTTCCTGAAGTTTATGTTGTAGAATATCCTAAACTAATAGGCAAAGTAAATAGCTGGAAAAAATATCATGAAGAGCAGAGTGTCAGGAAGAAAAATGTAAGGAATAGAGAGTAGAGTATTGAATAAGGTGATAAAACTGAAGGCTAGGGTAACATCCTAGATAAAATCCTAAGGGCAATGGGTATACTCCTTAAAGACTATGGTAAAACTTAAACTATCCTACTTGTGGATATGAACTTGAAAATTGATATGCACGACTACTGGTAAAAATCATACAAAGACTGGTAGACCCTTTCAGCAAATTCCAAATAATTTTTTGGCCAATGACTACAACAAAGCTATCAGACTGTTTTGGACTTGAGAATTGGAGGTTATTATGCTTTTATTTTCTTTAAATTTTTTTACATCACTTGTTTTCACTTTTTTAGTCCACACAGATGAATTACAGTAAAAGAGCTCACAAGCTAGATCTGTACAAGACAATTATTTAGCAAAAATGCAGAAACTAATTTCAAATTCTTTACAAGGTAATGAAAGCTGTGGTACTGACAAAAACAGGGTGCATGCAGTCCTACTTTTTTCAGAGTTGTGCAAAGAAATCAGGGACAAAATAATTAAAAGCATTTATATGGAATTTTAATAAAGCTGTATCAATCAATTTCTCAGTAACTATTATTGTTTATCTTTCATTCAATTTAATAACTAATTTTTAATCCAAACATTGCTATTATTTTTTAATCTCCTTTTGCATTTTAAACAAATTTTGTTTGCATATTTTTTATAAAATTCTATATATTCTATTATGTATTTTTTTTAGAAAATTGATTTTGTGTTATGCTAGGTATTTTTTTTTATTCTTCATGTCATCTGTGTAATTGTTGCCTTTCTCATTATACCACTATATCACAATTTTGTATTGTACAAAACCATATAATAGTGATTTAGTGAGGGAGAATGTAAAATGAGTTATGTATTAACTGAGCTGCTCTTCATTAAGCATTTGAATACTTAAGAGAAGCATTAATGTAAGAATACATAACAAATAATTTACATATTTGCTTCAGCCTCAGATGCATAGTGCAGATATGTAGAAGTAAGAGATGAAGCTTTCAAAAGCAGTTTGGAATTCAACCTCCTGTTAGTTGATTCAATTAAAAGACACTTCTGTTTTCGATCATTTCAAGGTACTTTTCAATAGATGAGTTTGAATTTAATGTTAATATCATTGCATTTCTTGAAATGCTCTACACCACACTGTTTCCTGAAGAATCAAAACCTTAAAAAACTCTGAGGATTGTCCCTACTTATTTTAAACATGACAAGTGCAAGGTCCTACACCTGAGTCAGAGCAACCCCAGGCACAACTAAAGGTTGGGCAGAGGTGAGATTCAGACCAGCCCTGCGGAGAAGGACTTTGGGGTGTTGGGCGATGAGAAAATGAACAGGAACCTGCAGTGTGCTCTCAAAGCTCAGAAAGCCAACCATACCCTGGACTGCATCAAAAGGAGCATGATCAGCAGGTCGAGGAATGTGATCCTGTCCCTCTACTCTGCTCTCGTGAGACCTCACTTGGAGTATTGTCCTCAAAATAAAAAGGATGTGGAACTGTTGGAACAAGTCCAGAGGGGGGCCATGAGGATGATTAGGGGACTGGAGCACCTCCTGTAAGAAGATAGGATGAGAAAGTTCAGGCTGTTCAGCCTGGAGAAGAGAAGGCTGTGTGGAGACATCCTAGCAGCCTTCCAGTATCTGAAGGGGGTCCGCAGGGATGCTGTGGAGGGATTCTCCATGAGGGACTGAAGTGAGAGGACAAGGGGTAATGGGTTCAAACTTAAGCAGGAAAAGTTTACGTTGGATATGAGGAAGAAATTCTTTACCATAAGGGTGCTGAGGCAATGGAATGGGCAGCTCAGGGAAGTCATTAATGCTCCATCACTGGCAGTGTTCAAGTCCAGGTTGGACATAGCCTTGGGTGCCATGGTTTAGTGTGAGGCGCCCCTGTCCCTGGTAAAGGGGTTGGAACTAGGTGATCTTAAGGTCCTTTCCCACCCTAACTTTTCTATGATTCAATAGTTCTATTAAATGCATACCATATAGCAGAACATTTGCATATAGACTGTATCACAGAGTAGAGAGGCACAATCACCTCCTTCCTCCTGCTGGTCACGCTCCTTTTGATGCAGCTCAGGGTACGGTTGGCTTTCTGGGCTGCAAGAGCACACTAAATCTGGCACATGTTCATTTTCTCATCAACAAACACCCCCAAGTCCTTCTCCTCAAGGCTGTTCTGAATCTCATCTCTTCCCAATCTGTAGTTGTGCCTTGGATTGCTTCGACCCTGGTGTAGGACCTTGCACGCGTCATGGTTAAACTTCATGTGGTTGACATCAGCCCACCTCACAAGAGCGTCATGGTCCCTTTGCATGGCATTACTTCCCTTCTGTGTATCAACCAAACCACACAGCTTGGTGTTATTGGCAAACTTGCTGATGGCACACTCAATCCCACTGTCTATGTCATTGACAAAGATGTTGAATAAGACCAGTCCCAGCACCTATATCTGCGGGACACCACAGGTTACTGGTCTCCAGCTGGACATTGACCCATTGATCACAACTCTGTGTGCGACCAGCCAGCCAGTTCTTTACCCACTGAGTGGTCCACCTATCAAACTGATGACTCTCCAACTTAGAGACAAGGATGTCATGTGAGACAATGTCAAACGCTTTGCACAAGTCCAGGTAGATGACATCAGGTGCTCTACCCCTGTCCATCAGTTCCGTAGCCAAATCATGGAAGGCTGCCAGGTTGGTCAGGTAGGATTTCCCCTTAGTGAAGCCATGCTGACTGTCATCAAGCACCTTGCTGTTTTTCATTTGCCTTTGCGGAAGTTTTCTTGTTGAGAATGGACATGTGAGCAATCCAGCCTTTGATTTATCCTCACTCAAGTAGTGAGCAGAAGGCTTCAGAGGCCACTGAAAGGGTTAACAGAGGATGTCTGCGTGCCAACATGGCAGGGGGGAGTTGGCTGAGCGGAATGTCGAGGGCCGTATCTGTCTGACACAGAGCGGCCCTTGCAAGCAAGGGCCAGGAAGCAGGTGTTGGCCTGCCTTTTTGGGTGTCTCATAAGCTGTGGCCAATCATTAAGTTGTTGCTAGTGCTTGGCTAAGAGGTGTTAACCAATTAGATGTTATCGAATGTTCTAGTATTCTGAAACTTATCTATAAAAGGTGGTACTTGTGTTTAATAAATTGTCAACGCTTGATTACATTTGTCGTTGTCATGTTGTCCATGATATCCCGCATGTCTTAGCATACCTTCCAAAAGAAACTGCTCCAAGATTTTGCCAGACACAGAGGTGATGCTGACTGATCTGTAGTTCCCCGGCTCATTCATTTTTCACTTCTTGAAAATGGGGGTTATATTACCCTTTTTCCGGTCATTAGGAACTTCACCTGACTGTCATGATTTTTCAAATATGATAAATAGTGTCTTAGCAACTTCATCTGCCAACTCCTTCAGGACCTGCAGATGAATTTCATCAGGTCCCATGGACTTGTATATGCTCAGGCTCCTAAGATGGTCTTGAACCAGATCTTCTCCTACAGTGAGCCCAGGGTCTTTATTCTCATTGTCCCAGCATCTGCCTTCTACAGGTTGTGTGGTGTGGTCAGGACATTTTCCAGTGAAGACTGAGGCAAAGAAGTCATTAAGAATCTCAGCTTTCTCAAAATCCAGGGTAGCCAGTCATCCTTTCTCTCCACTTCTCAAGACCGCTGTTAATTGTACCATGGCTGCATTTCTCTATCTCACTGTATTAGAATTGTAAATATCTCATTTCATGCAGAATAACTGCTCCTTACTCTCTATAAAACTGTATTTGTACCAAACGAAGATAAGCACAAGTAATATAAATTAGCCAGAAATGCCTGGTCAAATAGAGAAACTATCACAGTGAAACAAAGTGAAACAAATTCATAACGCAGTTCAAGTAAAGTTCAAACAGAGGAAGCTTGACAAGTCTCTGTCCTCATGTCTTTCAAAATTCAATACAAAGCCTATGTCCTGTTACTAGCCATTGCAATACTTATTATCAGGCTACATGGTCATAGCTTGTTGTGCTTGAAAACAGCTATCCATAGACTGTACATGACTGTGATTATTCAAAACACACTATAGCAAAAGCCAGTATGCTGCTTTTACTTGGAACTTACTCTTTTTTTCAGAAGAGGACATTATATAACTCACATAATGGAAAAGTAGATATAAGGTGTTAAAATTTAGCTTGTTATGCCACAAAAGTAGAGGTAATTCAGGACAAAAGCGCACCTATAGTACTTCAACAAACTTTTAAAGTACAAAAATTCAACAGAAATGCAATGCTTCAGAAGAATTTCATGAAGCAGAAGAATGCTGCAGCAGGTGTTTATTTGTTGAGTATCTAGTGGCAGCTAGTAGAAACTTGAATTTTCTTAGCCAGTTTAAAAGGATTTGTTCACTAGAATTACTACCTCTTAAGAACAGCTCAGTATTCTTTAACTACCAGTTGCTGCTGATGTCCATTTTCTCTGTCAGAGTGGCTGTCATAAGGTAACTTTAAGAAAGATTTCTTTGGCAAACCGGGCAGGTTTTTTGTTTTTTGTTTTTTTTTTTTTTTTTTTTTTAACACACAGGTACATGGGATCTGCTTCCTATTTCTTAGGTGAACTTTTGCTCCTCTGAAATCAGTTTGGACTAACATAATTGAGAGATGTTTGCTATCAAACTGTATTTTTGGTTAAACTCATTTAATCAAATGCACTAGAAAGGAATGCATGATGTACATTTGAAGTCAGATTTTATAGTTTATTGGATTTCTATTTATTTAGAAGATTTCTCTCTTCTTTTTTTCTTTTTTTTTTTTTTAATAGTAATTTTTTAGTAGCTATGCTTTTAAAGTCTCAACAAAATGTAGCCTTTATATCATGGACTGGAGATAACTTTTCTTGAGCTTAGGGATAACATAAAAATTTATTTTTAATATAAAGCAAAAAATTAGATGAGGATAGCCACAAATATAGAAACCCTCCAAAAACACTCCATAGACTTCAGCTTCCTCCGCTACTGTGCCTAGGTCAACATATTTTTTATCTTACTTCAGGATGTCTGGAAGCTTCATTAGAAAATTTCTTCACTTTGACTCTTTAAATGCTCAGAAATGACTGATATATACTGCAACCCACTTGATTTTTTCCCACCTGCAAATGTGAGTATTATAATATAAAAGAGAAGTAATCACCGGCTGCTGATCACATTTGGATTTGGCTCAAGGATTTTAGTGACTTCTAGCTAAAAAATGAAAGGTAAATTGGGTTCTTTCACTATCCTGCTCTGAGAAAAAGGAGGAAATAATTCTTCCTAAAAGGCTTATGAATCCTGTTATTTTTTTTGTAGATCATTTGCTTTTGGGAGTGAATCATGGTGATAGGGAGGCAAGTGCTGTGGAAGTAGATATAATATTATCCTGTTGCTTCCCTATAATAAAAGTAAAACGTTGATGTTACAAAATTTAAATATGTAATTGGCATTGGAACTTGATTTAATAAGGAGACATTTGTCTTTCATACATACCTAGAAATCAAAAAAGAAATATAAAGTCATAAAGTTTTTTTTATACTGCTTTTCTTTCATTTACTTTTTTCAAATTTCCAGGTATCTGTACTGTGCATAACACATGCATATAGAATCATAAAACCATAGAATAGTGAGGGTTGGAAAGGACCTTAAGATCATCTAGTTCCAACCCCCCTACCATGGGCAGGGGCACTTCACACTAAATCATGTTACGCAAGTCTCTGCCCAACACAGCCTTGAACACTGCCAGAAATGGAGCATTAACAACTTCCCTGGGCAACCCATTCAAGTGCCTCATCACACTAACAGTAAAGAACTTCTTCCTCATATCCAACATAAACTTCCCCTCTTTAAGTCTGAACCCATTACCCCATGTCCTCTCATTACAGTCCTTCATGAAGAGTGCCTCTCCAGTAACCCTATAGCCCCCCTTCAAATACTGGAAGGCTGCTAGGAGGTCTCCACATAGCCTTCTCTTCTCCAGGCAGAACAACCCCAACTTTCTCATCCTGTCTTCATACAGGAGGTGCTCCAGTCCCCTAATCATCCTCATGGCCCTCCTCTGGACTTGTTCCAACAGTTCCATGTCCTTTCTCTGTTGAGGACACCAGAACTACAAACAATACTCCACGTGAGGTCTCACAAGCACGGAGTAGAGGGGCAGGATCACCTTTTCCCCCTGCTGGTCATGCTGCTTTTGATGCAGCCCAGGGTACGACTGGCTTTCTGGGCTTTGAGAGCACATTGCTGGTGAATGTTCATTTTCCTATTAACAATATATATGACAATATATTTTTAATATATCATTTACCTTTTTTGCAGTGAATCCCTATTTCTCTCTGTTCACAGCTTATTCCAGACTATATTATTTTATATTATTTTTCAATTTCAAGGATCTTTTGTACAAAATTCAGTGTATAAAAGTAAATGACATTTTGTTTTTGAAATACTTAGAAATCTTCAATTAACTGCAGTTACTCAGGATTAAACAATTTTTCTTTATTATTTGTTACCTTGGACTTTATGTCCAAGTACATTTTTCTACTGTCCCAAATTTACTTTCCAGGACATGTACAGGAACAGGAAATTATGTTTACAAGTTAATCCTTAAAATATAACACTCTTGAGGAGAAAGCATAAATAAATAGTATTTCATTTGATCAGTTTAGAAAAGACAAGGTCACCAAACTTATACAGTTTAATTCAAATGCGCCATTGAAAAAACAGTTCAGATTTTTGTATCCTTTTTTAACTGAACACTTAAACAACTGCAATAGGATTATGAAATATTTATATATTCATATATCAACTGTTCATTGAATAGATATCTGACTACGAATCCACAATAAAGAAGAAAATGTGGTCAACAGTGAGATGTTTTGTTCAAAAAGGATTCACATTTTAGTATGACTACAGCATCCCACTGTAAGAAAGCACTTGAGTTTAGATATCTAATATTGGATAACTGTTCTGGGTTCCATAATATGCCTGATTTCAGACTACACCTATGAGACTGGACAGTGAAGTGACATAAAACAACTTAGTAGCAAAGATATCATTTTACTGAGGTCATTCAAGTATTCAGACCACTACCTTCCTTCAAAGACGAACAGCTGTTCAAGGTCTGTCACTGCACAAAGGTGCACTAGCCATCAGGCTCCTGAGTAATACAATTCTCTCCTACTCATTATTGGTGAAAATTCACAAGTTACTTAAGGACTAAGTACTCAGAAAATCAAAAACTGACAATGACAGTGTAACCTTGTCATTAGATTTTTGGAAGTTTGAATCTTAAATCTGTTGCAAGAAGGTTTATTTATTGAAAGTAAATACATAGTAATAAAAATTTGAATATTCTCCAACTGGAAAGACAGAAGATACCCACCTTATGATACTGTTATGGAAGCCTGTGAAACAGTGTCATGGAAGTCAGTGTCTGAAACAGGTGCCCTGCAGCCTGCCTACTCTGTAGACAGGTCTTTTGGATACCACACAAACAGGATAGCAAGCCTGTACCTCTGCTCCTCACCTCTGGAGTGCCATGTTGCCTGTTATTGAGTCTTTTGTTTTGTAATTTGGAGCACACCTAGAAAAGCAACCACGATAAAGGAACTATTAATCGGTAGAGATAGGTAAATATCTTAAATACACAAGACACATTCAATACTTCTGTACTAGAAAACAATAAATATATATTTGATACTTAAAGGCTTGATTTTCTTTGATTTTGGTTCCCCATTCTAGGTAGAATAGCATCTAAATCCTTTCAGAACTTGTGTTTCTATGCATGTGAATAGATTGGAAATATCTGGCACCATTGCTATCTGTTTGATTTGCATTTAATTTAAGTTAGAAGAAAAAAAAAAAAAGCCAACAACAAACGAGATAAAACAATTCCTTGAAATCAGAAGATGCAGACTCTTAGAGAAACAGTCTTCAGAAATCTCTTACTCTATTTAAACCAGTTGCCAGAATCCTGAACATTAATTCTCCTGATGTAGAAAAGCTATTTATCAGAGTCATGGAATTATAGAACAGTTAGGGTTGGAAAGGACCTCAAGATCATCTAGTTCCAACCCCCCTACCATGAGCAGGGACACCTCCCACTAAACCATGACACCCAAGGCTATGTCCAACCCGGACTTGAACACTGCCAGGAATGGAGCATTCACAACTTCCCTGGGCAACCCATTCAAGTGCCTCACCACACTAACAGTAAAGAACTTCTTCCTCATATCCAACATAAACTTCCTCTCTTTAAGTTCTAACCCATTACCCCTTGTCCTCTCACTAGAGTCCCTGATGAAGAGACCCTCCTCAGCATCCCTATAGGCCCCCTTCAGACATTGGAAGGCTGCTAGGAGGTCTCCACGTAGCCTTCTCTTCTCCAGGCAGAACAGCCCCAACGCTCTCATCCTGTCTTCATACAGGAGGTGCTCCAGTCCCCTGATCGTCTTCACATAAGCAACTTTGCTTATGTGAAATTAGATATATGAACATTTTCTATCTTTCAGAGATCATTGGCAGAAATCCTAGATGTTTTCCAGTAGTTAAGTTTCCATGTTTTTTTTTCTGTGCTTTTTATTAGTTTTTCCGGTGACACCATTAGTCGATTTTTCCTCCTTCCACATATTTTTAACTAATCCCTTCCTGTTGAACAACTCTAATTTTTACTGAATAATAAGTTTAAATCCAGATCCAAATATCAAGCAGACTAAAAAAAATAATATCCAGAAAAGTCAAATAAAATTCTTTCAGGAACTCTGTGCTGTATAATTTGCAGCAGATTTTCCTAGATGAGCTGATGAGTACTTATGATTAATGAAAGTTTGAAAGAACCTCTTGTTTTATTATTTTGTTTAATCACTAAGATATAAAATAATTTATTGCCTTCTCTTATATCAAGAAAAACATAGGGTAAAAAAAAGTAAGAGAATGTAACCAGAAAAGGATAAAGATATATGTGCTGCAGCTAGCCTTCTGCACCTAATCACAAAATATAAATCTACATGGCGACTGACACTGAAATAAAAAAGGAAATGTCTATTTAAAGTCATCATGCAAAAAACATGGCATCAACTTCCTGTTACAATCAGCATTATAAAACTACCTCAGTACCTTTAAAATTTTATATTTTTGCAGCAGGAAAAATGGTTACCATGTTTATGATTATTATTTATTAAATGGAGAGCTAAAACAATTGTGGTAAGATAAAAATGGTTGAAAAAAAAAGGAAGTGCCTTTTTTTTCAGAAATCAATACAATTCTGTTCTATTTCCATTGTTTCTAGAAATTCAAAAGACTAATTTGACTATTTTTGTCACATCTATGCTCACCAGCCCAATTTACTGTCTTTAGAGATTTAAAAAGATCTTGTTCAGATTTCATTAATCTGCATATTCTATAATTTGTACCCAACAAACAAACTGCTGCTCAATTAAGATCTGCAGAAAGAAAGGAAAAAAAGAGAAAGCATCACCCCAAAAGTAAATACCCCCAAATACTCTCAATGAAGCTGTGCATCATATAAATGACCAATAAATATTTTTAATTAGTCTTGTTATTTTTTCTTGTTAATTTGTCTTGATACCAAATGACAGTTGCCTGTCCATGAGAGTTTTACCATTTATTTCATTCAGTGCCTCCTAATAAACTTCATTCATTTACAGTGAGTCTCCAATTCATTACTGTGAATTAGTAAGATTCTTATGCATTGCAAAGGAAGTAATGAGCATATGCCTCAGAGTATTTACAGTTTACTGAATAGCTCTTCCTCTTTGTCCCTTGCATATTAAACATTTCCCTCTTGGAATGGTCTTTATTTTATGCATTGAATATAATAATGGAAAACATTTAATTATGTCTAGCCACCTGAATTATTGGATAAGAAGTTAATTTTCATTAAATACGAAAGGACTGATCAATTCCCTTTCCTGGGAACGGTGAGAAAATGAATCATCCTAAAGCTAAGACAATGTTCCATGACTACCTTCTAGCCTAACTTCAGTGTCTTGACTAAATTTTAGTTCAAATGTTACTTCTATCTGCCTAAATACCCTCTGCAGTTTCCATGATATTCAGTACACTAATTTACTTCCTTTCCTAATGTATTTCATAACATTGCTTCATATGATTAAGCGGCTTCTACACATTATTTCAAGGACAACTTTACTGCAGTGGGAAGAAAGAAGGATTTTAAGGATTTTGCTAACTTTTTTTTTTAAGTTTTCCAGAATGAATATATTATATGCAAAATATATAATATATTTTAGAATTTGCAATAGCTCTGATGCTCTTTTTTGATTTGAATCAGGTGGATTTATTTGTTATAAGCTCTAAAATCCTACAGAATATCATCCAATATTTTAATCTTTATGCTGGTGATAGCACTGCCTACAAATTATATAAATATATTTAAAAGTCGCATCTTGTGGTCTTTGGCATTCACTAATACATTTAAATAGTAGGCTTCAGTAGGCTTATAATAGCCTACAAGTAGACATTACTGAGGTTTGCATATATGAAGTAATATGTTAAAATTATTATTATATTGAACTTAAACTGAGACTTATAACTACTTGTAAAAGACTTTAAATATATGTATATTGTACTGTAGGCCTGAGATGATATTCAAACTTAAAATAGACTTGCAAATCCTCTGTGCCAATTCATGTCCAAATTAATAGACTTTAATTATCATATTAAGGAAGAAATTTTAGGTTCACATTATCTACAAGTACAGTCTGCTGCGTGCACCTCTACTGTCAACAGAGTAAGTCAGTCTACCATGAGGGGTTTTTTTATTGCTCTGTCCTCACTCCATAAAGTACTGTCTAAAAGAGAGCCTGAAAAAATACGGTATAATTTTCAGATAACTGATGGGTTGAATTGCCATTGCAAAATAGAGGAAACATAATGCTGAGTTAGACATCTATGTACCACTCCTGATTTTGGATATATGTAGAGTTCTTCACAATGAAGATGGTGAGGCACTGGCATCGGTTGCCCAGAAAAGTTGTGGCTGCCCTGGTCCTGGCAGTGTTCAAGTTCAGGTTGGATGGGGCTTTAAGAAACCTGGTCTAGGGGAAGGTGCTCCTGCCTAGATGATCTTTGAGGTCCTTTCCAACCCAAACCATTCTGTGGTTCTGTAATTCCACAAGGTTCTTCTACTAGCAGCCTAGCTGATTTCTCTCAGCACATCACAGTGTCGCTGTAGCTACTAGAATTGTATATGCAGCAGTGCAATCTGGAAAATTCCTGGTGCCTCTCAGAGGCAAAAATATGAATCCTACTATCTGAAAGAGCTGATTTATGAAGTGTTAGATGACTCCCCCAACCTTTATTTTGGGTTTTTTTTTTTTTTTTTTTTTTTGGTTCCGCTTTTGTTGTTTTGGTTTTGTTTGTTTGGTTACATTGGGGAGTTGTTTTTTATTAATCTTGGGTATGACGGTATCCTGTATGACATGTAAGCGTAAGAACTGCCTAATAATTTTAATTACTGACTGATATGTAAAATGAGCAGGTTATGAATGAAAGATGAGAAGGGAGAGCCACATAGCTCTTAACAGTGGAAGGGAAAGCAGGACTCACAGCACTTTTCAATTTGATTGAAGATTGGAGAACAAGAACTTGGTCAGCCAAAGACTGATAGTTCTGTTCTGTCATCTTAAACCTGAGGGTCTTGAATTAGACAAGAAGCATCTTTGAACCCTGCAAAATATACCTGAACCCTTAATAACAATCTAGACTGCACCTTATAAATAACTTTTTCTTATTCTCCAGCCCATAAGAAGAATTATAAACATTCTGCAACACTGTATGTAAGGCTGAATTTCGCATCCATACTGTGACTCACGTTAACAAATTGATTGGCTTATCGAACACTGATTTAGGTTATAGCTTTGCAAATACTAAAACAGAAATTCTCAAGATTTTTCATTCAAAGAAAAAACATGATTTGATCTGTTTTCAAAGCTCCACCTAAATCTCAACGCAGAAAACAACATAGAGAGGTCAGAAAATCCTCCTATCATACTTCAACTCATAGGGAGTTGTTATTTCAAATCCATAACTGGGCTATAATTTCCTTCCAGAATGGGACTGCAGAATTATTCCCAGAGCTCATAGACTGCTACATTTCCACTTACTCCTTAGCTGCCTAGTTATCCTCCTAGTTATCCTCCTAGCCTTGGCTTAACTAACACAACACAAAATAATAACAAACTAAACAGCCATTCCGAGGCAAAAGCAAATTCAAGCCAGTTAGTTAATTTTATTTTAATTTGTAATTTTCAGTGGTATGGAAATTAATTTTAGTGTAACTATTCTTTTTTCTCATTTTAGTAGGAATGTGTTTATGTGGATAAAATACTCATTCACAGGTAAGTCCTTAACTACTTGCATCATATTTATTAATCCAGTTATTTTCCATGATTAATGGCATCCAGAAAGAAAAGAAGTTCCTCTTCTTAGCTCTGTTCTGCAATGCCAGGTCTATTTCCATCTGTGTGATGCTATAAGCTCTTTAATAAGCATAGTTCTAGTTCTGCTCAATCATATCACCTCTTTGACATGTGATGTTGCAAGAGTGTGGTTCAGTGGCGCAGCCAACAGCAGAGTCCAGAACGCAAAGGGAAACCCTCAATAAAACCCCTAGATTTCTCTTCTTCTTGATCACATTATGTTATTCATCTTACCAGATTCCATTCTTTTAAAAGTATTTCTTAATTTATCTATCATACTTTTATGTGCAAATCAATGTGCTCTCTTTTATAATCCATACAGTATTTCTAACTTGTCAGAAATTTCAGAAAGCGAAAGACTAAATACTGTGGTAACTTATGTCATAAAAAAATCATTAGGCTAGCAGCTTTTTTCCTGCAAGGTCTTTAAGTTGAGTTTATACAGGCATCTAAACATGAAACTCTTTTTAGCTATTTATACACACACAAAAAAAAAATGAAAACATAACAAAAGGAAAAAAAACAAAACCCAAATATGTGTTCCATACATTTCAGATAACACAATTCCACAGCCTGAAAAACTTGGAGACCAAAAATCTTTTAACTTTGGCAACCTTGATAGGTACCTTGTAAACAGTAGACTTTCTAGGGAATACTTTGGTATTAAAAAGCACTAACTTTAACCTATAAACGACAATCATTTAATGTATCTTGAGGTCCTTTCCAACCCTAACTATTCTATGATTCTATTCTATGATTCTATGATTCTATACAAGTGTTTAAAATAAAATTGATTACTTCTAAATGGTTCTTTCTTGCATCTCAGCTTGTCATATAATTTGTCTTTTATACGTGAATTTCTGTAAACACATTCTCACACAGAACTGTACCTTTGGAGACAGACAAAATATCACAGCAGGCAGAGTTAGATTAAAGGAAAAATATAAGTGGACCGTCCATAAGGTCATAAGGAATTACTCCTTGAAAAAATTCATGTGCAGGGTGCATGAGTTGACCACAGTATAGATTCACTTTTGTCCTACAAAAAGGATTGCCAAGAAGTTTGATGCTCCTAAAAAAGGGATGCATTAGTATTGAAGTCATCTATAAACAACATAATAATTCTTTCTCAGAACTGAGTCTGCAAGCCTTCCATCTGAATGTAATGATGATCACATTGACAAGATGACATTCTTTTGAGCAGCAGGCAGCAATAGGTGGATAGATAAGTCAGACAGATTCCTTCAGCTGACACAGGCTAAATATGCAGTCGTAATCAGTATTTCAGAACAGTGTCTCTAATTTGACACTGATGCAGAAAGGTTTCTATACAGCTTTCTAAAAATGGACTTTGTTGTCACATTGGCGTGTGTGTGTGTAAAACATGCTGTCACTCTCACAACCTCTAGTCCTGACTCTTGATGGAGTTCCATTTATTTTCAAGGCATTTATGAAAAGAAGAGAGAACACAAAAACCACACTTGCAGATTTGTCCTGAAGTGAAGCGTCAAATTCAATGTGTGTTGAGCTGTCTTTTTCAGGAGAGTGAACAAGACAAAGCAACCAGCGGCAGAAACTAGCTCTTCTGATACTGGGTATGAAAAGGAAGAATCTTTGCTACAGGCTTTTTGTTACCTTTTTCCACTGAAGTTCAAAGGAAGGTTTTGGAGGTAAGACAGGCAGGATATTTTGCTTTTATTAACCTAAAAAAACCTAAGAGCACTTATAATGGTAGCATATTCCACATTTTACCTTATGGAAAAACAGTCACAGAAGTCAAATGTTTTTGCCTCAGTAGCTAACATTTTGATGAGTTCAGGTAAGAGATAAGTGGATCGAGAGCAACTTTTTAAATATGAAGAATAAGTATTTCTTAAAAAAAATGAAGGAATAGTACATTGATACATTACTACATTAGAAATTAAAAGCAGCAGGTATGATAGTTTTCAAAAGATTTGTTTTGCTAGTACTTCCAATTATTTAGTGTACCTACAGATATACTAATGAAAGTTTTAAAGTTCCACCATTCAGTCAACAAAAATTTGGAAGCAAATATTTCTAGGCAGCCCTAGAAAAACTGTGGAATATATCATCTGAACAGCTGCATCAGAAACTGATCCTAACAGTGAAACATAATAGAAATGTATCTTATTTTTCAAATGTTGAATTAAACAACATTAATTTAAAACACTAAGGTCTTAGAATTATTCATAACTAATGTTAGCTGAAATCTTGGGATCAGATTTGCTACATGCCAAATATCATAGAGGAAACAGCTTTTTCATATACAGAAGAATTTGTTTGAAAATTTGGTGTTTGAGAGTGAATTGTAGCTAAATAGGAGATCACTTAAGAATTCCAGGTATGACAGTAATTTGTGTGTGATCACTCAGTGACAAATGAAGACATAGTAAGAAAAAAAAAAAAAAAAACAGAAAAAGCGTGAAATTCTGAAGAAAGAAAATATTAGAGGTATCAAGAAAATTCTCCTTGCAAGTGTAATTTTTTGCAGTAACTTTTGATTTCCAAACAGATGTGAAATCATCTTAATTTCTAAAGTCATGACAAAGAACAAACATAAAGCAGCAAGTTGCTATTTGTGATTACATTTTCACCAAATATGAAAATACCATTAAAGGAAGGCCAGACATAACTCTTTTGCAATTAGATATTTTTACCAGAGGCAATATCCAGTGGGTAACCTGTTGCTATGTTAATAGCACATAGCCTCTTCCTGTTCTCTCACTGCTAGAGAACAAAGTAGACACATGATTCTCAAATCAGTATTTCTCAGGCAAAAAACATATGCTACAGTTAGTAGTATTTAATGTGCATGCTTAATAAGTCAACACTATGCTAAGTCTGTCATTATATTTTAATGGTACATAACAGTTTTATGTGCAAAGGTGCTAGGTTTTATTAAAAGATGAATATGTAAGCAGGTGCAGTGAAATTCTGTTGCCGAAGCAAAGATATTATTAGGTACTTTCTGAAGACCACAATCAAGTAGAGTTTTGTGGTTTTGCTTACAAGTTTTCTTAAAGTGAGAACTAAGAAGCACTCAAATTATTTTAAGTTCTAAACAATTAGGAAGAAACTAGAACTAAAAGCATCATAATTGAGAAATGCAGAACTATAGGTGATAGAGGAGAAGTAGCATTAAAGAAATTTGTGAATGAATCTGCCTTCTGAGTCCTTATTCACCAAGTCCATTTCAGTGGTACTGTCCTCAATCCAACAACATTTTTTGTCCTCCAAGGCTGTAACAAACTGTATTCAGCTTCTTAATATTCCTGGAAAAATGTGTCTTTCTTCTGTCACTTTGCAGGTATGTGCACTTGTATGCTTTGGTGCTCTATTTGTCCCCTTTCTACCTGCCTGAACACTACACTTTTGAAAGTACCCTCACTTAAGCATACTAATTTGCTTTTTCTGAGTTATTATATTCCCTTTTTTATTAAGGATCCAAGAAAATCACAAAACCTTGTAATTTTTAAACCCTTTTAAAAGGTCAAAATAATAAAGACATTAATCTTATAAAAAATGGAATAGAAACCCCTCAGAGAAGATGAAAGAAACCAAAGACACGCATAGAGATACTCTAAGTCACTGTTTTTGAGAATGTGTTTTTCCCTTTGCATCAAGTTCATGAACTCAAAATGGAAATACTCATTTGTAGAGAAGCTTACACTAGAAATGTGTAAATATCAATGAAGTCTGATCTATCAATGCATCTTTAAATATTTTGAAGTACAGCTGGCATTCAATCCTGTTTTAATCAAAAGACGTTCTATACTTTCGTCCAAATTCATTAGTAAGCTCAACTGCTTATTAATTATTAGTTCTTGTTTTGGCAATACAGACAGAAATGTATCAGAGTGTTTTGGTGTTTTTTTTTTCCCCTGTGATTCGTGACATAGAACTACTGTCTCTTCCGTTTTCATTATGTGAACTAAATTTTTTAAAGAAAAAATTTAACCCAATTCTGGAATCTGAATTCAATATAACTTGCATTCTCAAGGCAAGATATCAGCTAAAATAATAGAATCCCACTTCATCCACCCCCACAATGGTTCAGATTAGCATCTGAAAATCTGAAGCTCAGCTGAAAGAGGCTCAGAAGTATTTATAAAAATAATCACAGAGTTAACAGTGATAAATTGCTGCAGCAATTACAGCATGCTTACTAATCACAGTGCAGTTGTTCTAGCAAGTTTATAAGTTACCACAAACTATATCAACTCCATAATTTGGGGTTGTTTCGTAAGAAATTTTTGAAAGTTAAAGAAAAAAAAAATAGTGTCCCTCTTTATGCAGTTAGTAACCTAAACATGATCCTTATAAAGAACTTCTATTTAAGAATTTCTGTATCTTTAGCTGAAGAAATGCTTGTTCTTTAAACACGGAATGGCAGATACTTGAAAGTCAAATTAGAATGCTAACACTCTTAAAGTGGGGTGGAATTCCCATTATCTAGGTGAACATCTCTACATCTTCTCCTGTAACTGGCTGTAGTTAAAAAGAATCAGAAGAATAGAATACAGTTGGCTAGATAATAAAATTTCATGTGTACTACTGATCAGTACTAATGTAATTTCTACTTCTTAATAGTTCTCTTAGTGACTTAAAAACCCAGGAAAAATTAATAGGAAATTAACTTAGGTAGTTTTCCTGAATTTTATATATGCTTGTAGATCTGATCTGATAGATGTAATCAGATTCTCTCTGAATTATCTAAGTAGCAAATTTATAAAAGTACCTGTCAACATCCTTTGTGACAAATGATTAATAACTGTCAGATATTGTATTTGTGTGAGATGTTTATTTTTTTATAGTGGATAATTTTTGTAATTCTTTTGTCTTAAATTACTGAAGCTGTTTGGGGTCCCCTCATTTCTTTCCTAAGATGAAGTGCAGGTGTTAAACTGAATTCACACCTGCTGAAACAACTAACAAAAATTAAAACATGATTGCGCCTCTAAAATACTGCTTGTAAGAACACCTCTCAAGTTACTGCCCCCAAGAAAATGAGGGCTGGAGCCTTAAGAGCTAAGGGAATTTCCCAGTGAAGGTTGCATTCTGTCAGAGATAGAGTAAACCATGCTAAGCTAACAAGTTGCGAAAGAAATCCTTATGTCTATTGCTCCTGAAGATAACAATTTCATGTGACAAACAGTACTTGCTTTAAAACCAAACTGGTTGAATTAATGATATTTTAATGTCTTATTTGTTAATAGTGAAGTAATGAATTTAAACTGAATTCTTTTTTTTCAAGAATGAATATGCAGTCTGTCATTTCTGGATCAGCCTTCAAATGTGCCAGAATTTAGAAAATGTGATAATGTATTCTGAATTTCCAAAAAAAAGCATATGTTTAAAAATAGGTTCTCAGCTATTCCTTTAATATACTCAGTTCAACTGAGTATCCATATCTAGTTATCTGAATAACTTTAATTTAGAAGAGACTCATTTTGCAACATTTTTATGTTTCTCAATGTAATCTCTTCCCTTATTCCCAGCTCAGCATTAAAGATTGTAAGTGGTTTTTTACTTTATTTCTGGCTGGTCAGTGAATTTGTTTGTTTGTGGTTTGGTTTTTTTTTTGTGGTTTTTTTTTTTTTTTTTTATTAAAATCAATATTTGGTACTTGTTCTGCTTGGTTAACATTATTTTTCTCTTCGATCTTTCTAAATTCTTAAGTTATTGACACATCAGTGCTTTCTTTTGTTTTCTTTGTCAGCCATATTTTTTTATTAATTCTCATCTATTTTGCATTTTTTTACCTTCATACATCTCTAAGATTTGACAAGTTTTAGTCTGTACAGTTAAATCACATCAACTTGTCATGTCCTCTAAGGTACTTTAAAGCCACTGTATTGGTGCTGAAGCTTTAGAAAGTCTTTTTTCTTCTTCACTTACACAGGAAATATGTACAAGTAGCTCAAAATAACAACTGGTTCACCAACAGACTGAAATATTAATAATGATTCTTATTTACCAGAGAACTAGACCTGCCAATACTCCAAAGAACCATTTTTTAATTGGTGCATTGTTTAAAATCCAAGGCTGATTTAAAATCTAATAAACTTCAGTGGGATACTAAATAATGAGTAATAGAGGTTATTGCTATACAACATCTTTATTGGTTGGTGAAGTTGTTAGCAATCCAACAAAGTATAGCACTGCCAAACTAAAACAAAAATCACAGACTGCATCTGTATTTGACAGATATATGTCTTGAAAAAGAATGGTAGAGATTAGGATTTAAGAATCACAACAAAATCTCTTCAGTGTATATTGTCAGTATTAAAATTGGCAAAAAGGATGAATGAAGATAATGAAGAACGAGAGAGAAAGCTGTAGTTGCCATCAAATATATGTTTCTGTGTATGTAAGAATTTCACGAGATCAAAGACCTCCAGACACTTTCAGTGCTCACATTTAGAAGATATGAAGACATATAAGATGTGGAAAAAGCAGCTGAAAGCATTTCATCAGCTTAAATATTTTAGCCTTAGCTAGGGCCTGAAGAGATGAAATAAACCATCTATTGAAGAGAAAGTAGAGAAACAATCTGCTCTCTGTGTATAGGTAAAAACACATAGTAAATGGTAATGGGAGGCTTTCCAGCCTTTTTGACTAAGGTATGAAAGGATGCAAGAATCAAAAGCCTGTTTCCTGTCTTTAAGGGTAATATGACAGTACAATATGGCAGGTGATACAATTACCAATATTCAAAGTCTTCTAAAATTAGTTAACCTTTCAAAAGATGCTCTCCAATATAGTTCTGTGAAAAGTTCAGCAGCACTTTTGCATAATGGCCATTTCTGGAACTGGAAGATGGAAAATGTGGAATCACCATCTTCATTCCATTTTTGCATGTCTCAGTGAACAGAACTGGCAGCGTGCATTACGTGCTTGTACCAGTTGCAGCTCTTAGTTAAAACAAAAATTCATACTTCAGCAGATAAGTTTTTATCCTCTATCTTTTGTGTGTGTGATGCACAATCAGCTTGTTGTCATCTATTTTTCTCCTGTCAAAAACTGGCCATGATGAAGTCAAGAAAAGAGATCAGTAGTAACAGACTGTTCAAAGAATGCTTTTTACGTTGATGACTGGCTGATGTTCCTCGCTCACGTCCTTAGGGACATACTGACAGCTAAATTCTGATCTGAGCTACCACTTCCAAACACTCTTGAGAAATTTTGAATACATCCTCTTTTAAACTTGCTCTCCCTCTATTCTGCATTCCCTTCCTCCTCTCCACAGGGCAGACATGATTCAGCTCTCAGAATTACCTTGATGTATTCTACCCAACAGATCCCCTGCTATTGTAAAGGCTTCACTTATTTCAGTCTTACCTGTTTCTGGAATGTTACAAATGCATAAGTTTTCTGAGAATGGATATACTTTGTTTTTCAGAATTCACATTGGGTTGAAAATAATCTAATTCTCAAAAGAAAGACAGTTTAATTATGTCATATTCTCAAAAGAAAGACAGTTTAATTATGTCATATATTTAGCCAGCAGTGCATTCTGATAAAATATTTTCTACCTTATAATTTAGAGATCAAATAAGAAAAAAACAAGCTAGGATGCCACACAGAAACATAAAAACTTATGGTGGCATATACATCTCTAAGGAAGATCTTTTAAATAGACAATGTCATCAATTTTCTATATACTGGCACACAGAAATAACCTGTGTACCATTGATTTAATACTTATGTGGCAAAATGATGGCCAAGCAAACTTTTACCATTCCCAGGGAAAGCAAAACTCTCATTGTTAAGGAAGAAATTTTATTCAAATCAGTTGTGAGCCTTCAAGAAATAAACAACATACAAAGCCTTAAAATAAAGACAGCAAAACAATGAAAATAAATAACAGCAAATGCACAGCAAGAAATATTCTGGATAATAATGTTAAACTGTCAGTTTTGTGTAGCTCTAACTGTAAAACTACACAATTATATTTGCAGTGAAATCTTTTTCTACAGTCTTGGTATGATTCAAATAAGGGAAGCACTATAAATAGTTTTTCGGAAATAAACTCCCTTTTCCAAAGTGTATATCACATATTAGAAGAAACTCAATGAAAACATTAGTATTCATTTAAGACATTTAAATTATTCTGCAGCTACAGTAAGAGAATAGCAAGGGATCAGGAATAATTTTTTTTTTACAGAAAGTAGAATAATATTTTGTGATTTCTAAAGACATTTTTTTTCATAAAGTTTGGTTCATTTAATTATAAACCTAGATGCTGAATTGAAGAAGAGAGCTGGCTGATAGAATCACATCAAAGGAGTCCTTCAGAGGAAGTAAGTTGTATAGTATGCTGGAAATGGCACTGTTCCATGCAGCATTGGGTTGCAACTAGATGATCTTAAGGTCCTTTCCAACCCTAACTATTCTATTATTCTATGATTCTATGATTAGAAGGTTGGAAAAGAAGCTTGATGTATCAAACGTAACAAAACAACAATGACTTTTGAGAAGTTGGCAATATTGCCTGACTGACACATAAAGAGGTGGAGGTTTTTTTAGTTTGCTGACTGCAAGCTACAGGTAGGAGAAAGAAACAGAAGTTATTAAGGAAAAGGTGAAATGATGAAGTTTGCAGTAACCATTAAGAAAAGCACATATGTTGTGCAACTTGGAAAAGAAACTATCACATACTCCACTTGAGAAAAAAAAGTCTGACTCAGAAATAGACAAAATACAAGGAGATAATACTTCAGATTTCATTGACTGTGCTCTATTGGTATTCTTTTTCCACTGTAATGCTCTCATGTCAGATGTTTAAAATCTGATGTTACAGCTACGAATATCTTTGTATACTTCAGTCTTTCTGAGTGTCCATTCTCTTATATACCACATTATGGAGATGAGAAATGTGCTTCTCTAAAAAAAATGCCATCCCACAAAACTGGTTTTTTTGCTTTTACTCAGAGCTGCTTCTTAGATTCATTTCGCATAAATACGCTCATATTTGGGTTGAGTGGAATTCAGGCGATCAGTAAAACTAATGTTTCAAATGTTTTAAAATCTAGTATTGCATTTTGAATTTTATTGTGTCTTTCCTGGATTTATTCACATTTCACAGAAAATTCTTCTATGATATTATTACTTCAGATGAACAAAATTGAGCATATATAATATGTATTATTATGAACAAGCATGATGCAAGTCACTAACTTCCTAATTTCACTGAAATTGGAAAAAAAAACCCACATAACCTCACACAAAATGCAAAATTCATGAATCATACTAATAGATAAAACTGAAAAATTTTGTTAAAGGAAAATGTCAGACTACAATTTCTCCTTCTTGCAATTTATATCTAACACAAAAGCAACAGTTAAAAACAAAGTTTCGTAAACACCATACCTAAGTACCTCTTCAACTAATTTTTCTTTATTGTTCCATTATTTTTTCACTTTGGCCAAGTGTTACAAAAGTGTTTAATCTTGCTGAACATAATAAGAACACTGTAAAAGACCAAGATAAAATGTGTTCTACTCTACACTAAATCAAACGGTCAGAAATTTTTGTTACTAAACAAATCTCATCAGTGTAGTTTATTAAAACAATTAGATGAAGTGCATTCTCCAATTTCAGATAGCAATTTAGTCTAAGGCACTTTCTGCTTTATTTAATGAAATTGGGAGAATTTTCTCCAGCTACATAATCCACTTGTAAATTAAAATGTAAAGAATATTATGAAAATAAATTATTTTATCAGTTAATTTTTCCATATGATCAAACTACAAAAGTTTTTGTTCAAAAAAGGGGGTGAGGAGAAACGCCCTTTAGATAATATATATTTTAATTGCATTTTTCCTTTCCAGAGTATTGCTGTCATTAACATTATAATAAGCCAGTAAATTGGTAGTTTCATTTTGAGACAAGGGGCTTACACTTATTATGGGATGCCAGAATTTTAATGGAAAAAGATGCCTTGATGTAAATGATAAACAGATCATTTAGTACTGCTAATGTTTTGCATTATGTGCTTCATTAATAACATGTCATATGTAGCTTTAAGTATACGCAATTGCGATAAACTTAGCTATATGTGCTGGCGCGAGACAGAGCTTACATTTTGACAATTTAAAATCTGAAGACCATTTACCATACTCTACAGCTCTCAATTTATATGCAATGAGAACAGGCACAGTACATGAGATTAATGCAGGAAAAGAAAAAAAATAAAGAGCATTTGTTTGGCATTTTATCAAGGAAGTTCAAGAATAGTCCACTTAAGAGTTTACTTCAGGAACTATTGAAGGTTAGTGATGAACATAGTACATGAACTATTGATCTAACACCCACACAGTCTCTACAGGATAATTATGGGCAAATTCATTTACTACAATAAGACACTATTTTTCATTTCTTTGGCTAGGCAGTGTGTTTTCCTCAATATCTGTATTGTTTCAAATAAAAATGCTGAAGCTTCCATTTAAAGAAATCATTAAAAATACTATTACTCAACTAATATAAAACTTAGTGTATGTTTCTTCTGTGGATCATTCTGCAGTCTAGACATTGAAATCATAGAATACCAGGTTGAAAAGACCTTCTGGTGCAACCTTTATTTAGTTTCTTGCTTACATTTTGGTATAAAATCATAGAATCATAGAAGAGTTGGGGTTGGAAAGGACCTTAAGATTATCTAGTTCCAACTCCCCTGCCGTGGGCAGGGACACCTCCCATTAAACCATGTCACCCAAGGCTATGTCCAACCCGGTCTTGAAAACCACCAGTGATGGAGCATTCACAATTTCTCTGGGCAACCCATTCCAGTGCTTCACGACCCTTACAGGAATGAATTTCTTCCCCAGATCCAATTTAAACTTCCCCCTTGTCCTATTATTACAGTCCCTAATGAAGGGACCCTCCCTAGCATCCCTATAGGCCCCCTTCAAATACTGGAAGGCTGCTATGAGGTCTCCTCGAAGCCGCCTCTTCTCCAGGCAGAACAGCCATAACTCTCTCATCCTATCTTCATGTGGGATGTGCACCAGTCCCCTCGTCATCCTCGTGACTCTCCTCTGTACTTGTTCCAACAGTTCCATGTCCTTTTTCTATTAAGAACACAAGAACTGCAAACAATACTCCAAGTGAGGTCTTACGAGAGCAGAGTAGAGGGGCAGGATCACCTCCCTCATTCTGCTGGTCACACTCCTTTTGATGCAGCCCAGGGTATGGTTGGCTTTCTGGGCAGCAAGAGCACACTACAGCTGGCACATGCTCATTTTCTCATCAACCAACACCCCCAAGTTCTTCTCCTCAAGGCTGTTCTGAATCTCATCTCTGCCCAATCTGTAGCTCTACCTGAAATTGCTTCAACTCAGGTGTAGGACCTTGCACTTGGCATGGTTAAACTTCATCAGATTGGCATCAGCCCACCTCACAAGCGTGTCATGGTCCATTTGCATTTCATTCCTTCCCTTCAGTATATCAACAGAAACACACAGCTTGGTGCCATCAACAGATTTGCTGAGGGTGCACTCAATCCCACTGTCCGTGTCACTGACAAAGATGTTGAACAAGACAGGTCCCAACAACGATCCCTGAGGGACACCACTTGTTACTGATGTCCAGGTGGACATTGAGCCATTGACCACAACTCTCTGCGTGCAGCCATCCAGCTAGTTCTTTATCCACTGAGTGGTCCACATATCAAATTGATGACTCTCCAACTTAGAGACAAGGATGTCATGTGGGACGCTGTTAAACGCTTTGCATAAGTCCAGGTAGGTGACATCAACTGCTCTATCCCGTCAATCAGATCCGTAGCCCCATCCTAGATGACCACGAGATTGGTCAGGCAGGATTTCCCCTTAGTGAAGCCATGCTGGCTGTCACCATGCACCTTGGTGTTTTTCATGTGCCTTAGTATGCCTTAGAGATGTTCTTTTTTCCCCTTATATTCCATGTACACTTTCCACATGAGTCTTGCTCCTGTTAATATCCAAAATTAATGAAAAAAATTATGGTCTCATAAAATTGCTTTGTAAAGAAGCCCAAAATCATGCTACATTTGCCTTCATGTAACTAACTACATTTTTCGGTTTGGTCTCAAAGTCAAATTCAGAGAAGGCATTCAAGGACCTGAAACATAGTTACTTTATTTCTGAAACATTTAGTTTGCGGAATGTATAAGGGTGTTTTCTCTATAATCACCTAAAATACAGTGAAAATGCAATGACATGTATCTTCTTATTAACACTGCACAGGCAGACACCCCTATTCCCTTATTCAATAGCTACATTTTTACTTCTGATTCTGCTCACTTATATTCATTTTTCCCTATGATCATTTCATCATTTGCTTTCTCCTTTTTTACATCATTTTTGTAAACAAACTTAAGCCATAACATTCAGACAAGCTTGAAATGAT
>JASSUY010014848.1:0-39561 GCA_032466535.1 Forpus xanthops
CTTGGAGTATTGTGTGCAGTTCTGGTGTCCTCAACATCAAAAGGACATGGAACTGTTGGAACAAGTCCAGAGGAGGAGCACCTCCTGTATGAAGATAAAATGAGAGGACTGTTCAGGCTGAGAAGAGAAGGATGTGTGGAGACCTCATAGCAGCCTTCCAGTATCTGACAGGGGCCTATAAGGGTCCTGGGGAGGGTTTCTTCATGAGGGACTGTAATGAGAGGACAAGGGGTAACGGGTTCAAACTTAAACATGGGAATATTAGATTGGACCTGAGGAAGAAATTCTTTCTTGTAAGGGTGGTGAGGCACTGGAATGGGTTGTCCAGGAAAGTTGTGAATGCTCCATTGCTGGCGGTGTTAAAGGCCAGGTTGGACATAGCCTTGGGTGGCATGGTTTAGTGGGAGGTGTCTCTGCCCACGGCAGGGGTGTTGGAACTAGATGATCTTAAGGTCCTTTCCAACCCTAACTATTCTATGATTCTATGATTATGTTGATCTTAAATAGCTTTAGATCAGGCCTGTAATTTAGGTATGGGCTGAGGCTCTGAATAGTGTGTCCTTTTTAAGAAGCTTCTCATTTTAGTTGCATGAGGACTAGAACCATCTCAGTTTCAGTTAACATTTTAAAATTATGATGGGTTTTGCTTTCATCAAGGTACAGACTACAGATATGGCTATGTCTTATCACTGGTCCTAACCATAAATTCTAAAGAGACATTACAACAGGATCTCCAGCTGCTGAAATTATTTCATTAGGAATTTTTAGCAAATTAAATAATTTTTTTAAGTGTGAAATGATGATTCTTGCTGAAGGCACTCTATATTTACAAGCAACTGATTTCTGTTCAGTTAGATGTTCACAAAAGGCTTATGAAGAACAAGGTGTCAGCTGAGAACCATGCAGGGTCTTAAAGAGAACAGAAGGAAAGAGATCTCAGGGTGGACTCACTCCCTCACCAGCCCATTATTTTACTACCAAAATACCTTCCAAGCACAAAGACATGATAATCCTGCACCAACCCTGGTGACACTGCCAGTGTAGCTGCCAATATGCACTGAAGTGGATTTTGAAAACCTGGATCATGACAGAAGATGTTGTCCTCCTATGGCAAACACCTGGCTTGCATGCAATTATGCCACTTCTGTTCTGTTTCAAGACCCTGGGCTATAAAAATAATGAACTTGCTTGCTAAGTTCAGTAAGCATATAAGCAAGTCAATCAACCACATCATCATTAGCTGAAAGGGCTGTATAATCAAACCTCTCCCTAACAGTGACACTTATCCACCTTGCCTCCCCAGCTTGTAGCCCTCCACCCCAGCACTCCCATTGTGGGATTCATTCCACCAAGCACCTCTAAAAGCAATGATGTAAAAGCTCTGGGAACTGAACAATGCTTCCAGTTCATCCTGTTTCTTTTTCATACTGCATGCATTGGTGTATAAGCATTTCAGATGTGTTTCTGAACCTTCCATGCTGCCAGGAATGCCCTCATGTTGAGGGAGCTCAGGTCCACTCCTTTAAAAATAGAGCAAGTTTTGCTAGCATTTAAGCCTCTCACAGCAACCATCTTCAATCTTGCTTGTCTGTAGTTGCTTCAGAACACAAAACGAATCCTTAGGAAAGGCTATGAAATAATCCATAAAAACAAAATTACTCACATTTTTCCCGTGGAAAAAATTTCATCTTCTATATGATTTCTCCAATTGCTCTTAAATTATAAATAGCTTAACTGTTATGTATTTATTTAATAGTGTTTAACTGCCCTCTGCAGCTGAATCAGAGGTAAAACGTGTAGGGAAATTTAATATCATGATTCATGACCTATTTCTAACTGTTCATGAAATCATATTCACTCTTGCTAGATCTCAAACTGTCCAAAGAAACCTAGGCTATATAACTGAATGAGAGTTATACTGAAGCAGAGCGTATAGAACACTAAAATCTTTTTGCAAATCTTGCAAGCAGTTGGCTTCTACATTTCAGGAATAAACAAATAGGCAACTTTGGGCTCAAAAAAAGGGTTTGTTTTTCACTATTTACTTTTTGGTCCTGTGAATTCACATGGTTAAGAAAACATTCGGATCAACCTTTATAAACAAGGTCACCTGCAAAAAAAAACCAGTAAATTGAATCTAGCAGAAAACTTCCATGAGCAAATTCTTGTCCAAGAACCAAGTGTCAGAACCCATTCCAGTTTGACTTACTTAAGCTGTAGGTAAAAGACCATGTTTCTTAAGCAGCCTTTTTCATATGGCTCCACATAAGATGGTGTATTAGAATTATTATTCCTACTCACTTGGGTTTAGTGCCATTCACAATATCATGTAAATTGTGATCCACTGTTCCACATGCTGAATAAATACCAAATAAATGCCAGTTCCCATGAAGATGAGAGTTTACAAGCAAGTAGTAAATGTAAATGTAATTGAGTAGAGGTAGGACACAATGACAAAACTATATTAAGACAGTCTTAATTGCTTTGATCAGTACTAATGATTATTTAAGAAATCACATACATTACTTCATGAAAAAAGAGAAAAATTTTATTATGTAAAACAAAACACTGCCCCATTTTCAGAGATTAGTAAGGGGCAACAACAACACATCTGCAAAACCATAAAATTCCATTTTCTGCCCCCAAGAAAGTGCTTGTAAAAACCTAAGTGAGCTTTTAAGAACAAACAAAAAAACAATACTCCAATCATGTCTTGATATTATGGCTTTGTGCTGTACCTGCACAGCAACCACAGGAGAGAAAGTACTAGCACTGGAGGCTCCAGTCAGCAAGTGCAGAGAAGTCAGGTAGCTTGGTAACAGTGTGACAAGTAATGTTTAAAATTCCATCCATTTAATTCCTCAAGGAGAGGACACTTGGTAAGTGATGTTACTGCCAAAAGTGATGGTACAACACCTACAGTCCTTGATCAAATTAGAAACGTAATAAAAAAAGATTCAGAATGACTGAAAGTCATACAGAACTTAAAAAAGAAGGGGTTTTGTTTGTTTGTTTTTAAGATTACTTAGATTTGCAGGTTAGCACTGAACACCTGCTACCTAGAAGACCCTTGGAGAGATTAATTTGTCCAGTGTTGTACTGCTCAAGTGTAGTGCTAGTTCAGGGTAAGCTCCAGCTCCTTACTATTACCTTGAAACACTGGCATCTCAGTAGAACGACAAAAATAAAAACACAAAAATCACACAGTAATTCTCGCTCAAATAACTTGAGAGAAAATGGCTTGATTTTTAAAGTTAATTTCCAAGCCCATTTACTTATACTGTCCCCCAAAGTTAAAAGAAAGCAGAAGGCTGACTGATAACACTTACAAATTTGATACAATTTACAAATAGGATGGTTTACAGCAAATTAGCTATAATACATCACCATTTTTAAATACAGTAAACTGCAGCAACAGTTGTCTTTTATAAGCTCTTTTTCATAAACTCTTCCAAGTGGTTAGGAAAATGCAGAGTCTAAAGACCATACTTACCAAAAAATGCTAAAAATAATATTGTACAATGAATCTTATTGCTGAATTTTGAATGACTTTAATATTACCTTGCAACCTGCAATCATACAGTTACATGTACAGAGATGTTATGTTCAGAAATCCTTAAATTTAACTTTATGACTACCACTTGCACTTGCTTTCATTACACCTATTTTAACAACAATATCTTTTCAGTCTACAGATTCCTAGCAACATCATTTTGCATACTTTTGCTCAGCTGAGAGAGAAGGGTGGCTGATGGAACTTCATCTATTTAAAGCATAGCTCCTTTATGCCCTTTTCCGGACCTGGTATCCCTGAAAGAAAATAGGAAAAAAACCTAGAGGAGCAGAGGAGAGAGCAGAACCACACCAATCCTTTTTTTGCACTGTCCTCTTCCAACCAGCACAAACCTCTCTCCAGTCCATGAGCAGAAACCTCTGCTTTTTCACTGCAGCTACCCTCCCGAGGGTAAAAATTATGGAAGGAAGAGCTCTTTCTTAGAAAGGGCCAGGATTCATGACAGAGCTGAAGCCTCTGGCGTCATCGTCACAAAGCCACCAGCATCAGCCAGAATAATTTAATTCACAAATGCCTTGGAAGTTGGTAACTGGAACTCTTGCTGGTACTATTTAAAGAAAGTGTCCTTTGTGAATTTAGAGCTTATGAACAAGCAGAGTATGAGTAATGTCATTGCCACTCCTAACAAAGATCAAATCCCAGTGAATCAACTATGTGGGATCCAAAATATCACTGTGACAGCACTCCAGAACTACATCATAGTGCTTCTTCTGCAAATAAGATGGGTTAAACTTAAAGCTCTGTTGAAGTGAAAGTTCACTTAAAATCAAAGAACGGAGTAGCATACCTCCAGGGAAATAAATTGTTCAAAGGCACAGCAGTATCTTCCCAGCAGTATCAGGCTGCTTCTCTCATCTTGCCCTGGGTTCTTGCTCTACCTCTGACCTGCTGTGTGACCCTGAATAATACACCTACTTCTCATCTCTGGGCTGTGAACCTCTCTCTCAGACTGAATCTGTGCTTGCAACACACAGCAAGTCACCCTCTGCTAGGTACCCTAATGCTGCCACTGCGCTACACCTAACAACAACTGCAAGTGTACCGTATCTACCCTATCTTAAGAGAGTCTGAGAGGTTTGGAGCTGTTTCTGCAGCGTTATAAACACCATCTTCTTTCCACTTTGGAGTCCAGGTGATATAAAAGAGAAATTTCCTAATAAAATAGAAACCATGAAGACTCACAAATTTAACCACCACAGATGAGCCTCTTTGCTGTAAAACAGGGTGACAGCACATTCCAAAATGCACATTCCAAAATGAGGCACTGCATTCTGCATTGGAGATGAAAAGCAGAGAATTTAAAAAAAAAAAAAACAAACACAAAAAACCCACAAAACAACAAAAACCTACCCCAAACCCCCAAAATAAATAAGAATAATAATTAAAAAAAAAAAAATAACAAACCCAAACAAACAAAAAAACCCTCAACAAACAACCAAATCCAAACACTGAGGCTTGGCAACAAAAGCTATCTAGAAATACTCAGTCTCTGAACAAGTCATAAATTGATCTCTATAAAACCACGTAATGGCCATCAAAAGTTGACAGTTTCAGCTGCCAACACTAAGCAATCTAGGCACTCTTAGAATAAGCTTAATTCATATAAGCAATCAAGCAATAGCATATTAACAAATACACAGGCTATTGGCCATACACAGAAGGCAGCAGCTTCAGGAAGATGATAAAAGTCATGGCAATAGGCATCACATGGAAGCGAGCATAAATACTTAAAAAGCATTTAGTTAACTAACCCACTGTCACTACAACTATACCTTGAGGCCATTCAAGGCTGCAGTATAATTCAGCTCAAACAGGTGCTAGATAGACTTGTATTCCTGCATTATCATTCTTGTGAATCCACAATTAGCTCTTGAAAAGAAACACTATTATTCCACAGATTTTCTTCACAGTCATCTATGAGAAACTAATCTTGTAGTGGATCCTTCTTTTGCTAGATCTTCTTCATGGCCTACAGGGCAGCCATTAATAGACTGTTTCTCATGCCTAAATCTTGTCTACTATATGGTAAAAACACTGAAAAAAGAAAACTGAACTACTTATTTTGGAAAATAAGCACAAAATGCCACAAGACAGTTACAGTCCAAAGGAGCAGAAAAGCAGCTGTGTATTTGGCATAAATTAAATGACTAGAGATTCTCTCGGCACAGGCTATAGAGAATAAGATTCCGGAATAATTCAAGTAAGTGGATGCTTGCACCCAGCTCCTCCCTCTTGAATTTTCACAGCAGTGAAGCAGTCATCCCATGTCCTCCCCATACCTCAATGCTTAGAATTTCTTACTCATGATAGTAAGAGTTATTGCATTTGGTTATCCAGTTTGCCAGCATAAAATAGTTTTCAGGGTTGAAAAGGCAGTATTTCACTCACTTTCAAGTGAAGCTAATACCTAGTGATAGTATTACAGACTTCTACACTAACGCCTAACACTGAACCAAGGAAATAAGGCTTCATATCTTCCTTAAAATATCCATCAGAATAGACGGAGAGACAGAGGGAGACTTTTTTAAGTAACAGGGCACTATCAAATAACTGCTAATCTTTTTACAACAGTTCACGCAAACACACCACCATGACCGCCTATTTAGGCCATTGGAAGTAGCACAGTAAAACTGATATGCACAAACATTCAGTTAAACTTATACATGAGCTTGCATAGCTAGGTGTTATAAGCATGGCAAACAAGATTAAGGAAGAAAGACAATCACTCATTAAGAAGCTGAGAGAACAAAAGCTAACATGAACTGGGACTGCTAAGGGGGGAGGGAGAAATTACTTCAGTAGGATCAAAAACTTTTCTTGGAAAAGTATACCTATATTTTTTTCAAACTCTTTATGGTTTAAACTTATTAACATAAAATTTGAGCTTTTTTTAAACTATTTAATCAGCAATCCACCTCCTCTGATGAAGTCCAAAGACTATCACTGCAATGAGAGCCATTTTACAGGTATCCTAAACCATAGAAATCTACAATATTTGCAGTTAGTCTTTAAAATTATTTCTCTAATAACTTCCTAAGGCATCATTGTCCTCTGGAAAGTAACTATTATGTTATATATATTATATATTATTTTATATATATTATTAAACCTAGGATTATGTTTAGCTGTTAGCTGTACAGCTCCATCATATGCTTACATAGTGTGCAGCTCCTCTTCTGCATATTAGCCGAGTTGCTTGTTTAATGTCTGCCAGCTTCTCTTTTCTTAATTATTCTAGCATCTCCTTGCACCTGTGCAATGTTCTAAATTCATTTTACTTTCCTTTTACTGTTCTTATGTTAATTACAGCACATTACAACAACCTGTGCTTCTCAGATATATCCTGTCTTCTCACTTAAGGCCTTTATTTCTTTTCTTTCTGCTGTGCATTGTCCTTTTGATCTGTTTCTCACCTTACATCTACAGATATCTTCTGTGGACAGAAGCATTTTATTGTGGAGGGTTTTTCATCAACTTTGGTTTAGCTTTATCTGACAAAAATTAATCTACGAGTCTCGCTGCTGTTAATGACGCTATTTGCAAACTGACTTAGCACAACATTCCTTTACTTTCACTTAATTTACAAAGGTAAATAAATTTAAAATATGCTACTTTTTTCTAACAAACTTTGAATAAAAATGTCTTAATACATTTTTCAAAGCTATCAGAGTGCCATTCTTAACAAACCTCAAACTCTCATATCTTGCAGTCATGCCAGAGAAATGTTGACTGAGCTCATAGTTAACCACCATTTGCCTTCCCAAAGAGTAACTAACAGCACAAGAAATAAAGAAGGAGCAGAAATGCTTTTTAGGAAAGGATGCTGACACACAGTACATATTGCATCTTCTTAGAGGATTATATAAGATAGCAAGTCTAAGTCTTCAATATTGCATGAAAACTCAAAATGCATTTAAAATAGAAAAAAGAGCTTATTTCCATTGATTTCCACTAGACATCAATATCTACATCTCTGTCTGATGATTAGGTTCTTCCTCAAAGCTACTTGATTTTGTATTTAATTGCTGAATACAATAGGAACATTACATTTCCAAGCATATTTTGAAGAATTTATTTTTTTTTAAATCCAGTTTGTCTCCTCTATCATTTGAAGTTATAGTTTCCATTCTTCTCTATATACAGCAGTAAATACCTCCTGAAGTACACCTAGTATATTTTCTTCTATATTACTCCCTGTAGTTCAAGCAGAAAGCTAATATGCAAACCCAGCTCCTTTGCAGTAGAAAACAAAATTACATATTGAGTCAGGTACATTATTCAGTATAATCTTATTTCTAAACAAGATAATAATAATATAATAATATTTCTTCCACACTGAATAATAACGATGCATGAAATCTTATTTCCCAGAAGGCCGCATCTACAATCAGATGTAGTTTTTGTGTTTAGAAATTCCCAAAACTGTCACTCCTGAGAGCCATATGTCAAAACAAAAAAAAAATCTGGTCTGTTTAAACTACTTACCTCTACACCTGACTCTCATGGCTCTGACTTTTAAGTCCATATGCATTAATGCCTTCTTGCTTTACCTCTCACTTCACACTAGGCCAGCACATTCACACGCTTATGCATGACTCCATCTAAGGCACTCCAGAAGTTGTGTAAGAGAACTAGAAGCAGAAAATAGTCAGCCTGATTAAACTGGTATTTAAGAAGACCTAAAAAGCTATGGGTCCAATTTCATCCTAGAAGACTGCCCAAGGTGGGTGGTTTTACTGCTTAGCTTTTGGGACATTTTGTATGGGGGCCATTGAGGGGTTTTGGGGTTGTTTTTTGGTTTTGGGTTCTTTTGGTATGGTTTTGTTTGGTGCTAATTGTTTGCTTTTAACTAGTTTTTAACTTGTTTCTATTTAGACAAAAATCTTGCCTGTGCTCATTTGCACATAGATTATCTGTGCTTTCACAGAGCCTGCTTCAATGGCTAGCACTGTAACTCTCCTTCTCTGGGTCACTTCTTCAGTTAACTTCTACCAGATGCCAACAGACTCCAAAAAGCAGGATATATGAAGCTCAGAAGTACACAGCAATTATTTACTTATGAATACACATGAAATACACCCAGGTGTAGTGACCAGAATGGGATAATCCTCAACCTCACTAAGTCACTGTCCTGGTTTAAGCCATAAATCATGCAGTTTGCTCACTCACTACCCCCTCTTTCCTGGCAGAGCATGAGACTCAGAAAGTCCTTGGTCAGACCAAAACATCACCAAGCAGTAACTGAAAACATTGGTGTTATCAGCGCTGTTCCCAGACCAAAAATCAAAAACACAGCACTGCACCAGCTACTAAGGAGAAAAAATGACTGCTACTGCTGAGTCCATGACAGTGATCAACTTATCTGCTTTTTCTCTTACAGTTTAATATCTTATCAGTGTTTTCTCTTCAATTATTTCAGAATTAAAATAAACCATATGCTATTTCTCAGAATAGAAGTGAGACAACATCACACTGATCTGCAGCACCAAACCAGAGCTTCAACCAAACTGATGGAGCTCCAGCCAGGAGTTGGGGTATCTGTTGTTCAGGTAATCTCACATTTACACATTCTACATCTTCCACCTAGAAAGAAATGGGCATTTGTTACAAAGTTAACCCAAGTAACTATCATCCACTTCTGAGAATGGTCTTAAACCCAGCCAGTAGCTCGGCACCACACAGTCAACAGGCTCACTCCTCTATCCTGCTTTGTGCCAGGCAGGATAGGGAGGAAAATCAAAAGAATTCAAAGCCGTAGACTGTCAAAAGAACAGTTTAATAACTGATGTACAATACAATAATACTATTAATATCAACGATAATTTAAATAAGGGATGAGAATATAAAATTAAAATGGGAAAAAAAAAAAAAAAAAAACCAAAAAACAGTAAGTACCAGTGATGCACAACACAACTGCTCACTACCTGCTGACTAATACCCAACCCTACCCAAAAAGGAATTTGGGCCTTCCAGCTAACTGCCCCCAGTTTATATACTGGGCATGACATGCTGTGGTAAGGAATACCCCTTTGGCTACTTTGGGTCAGGTGCTCTGTCTCTGCTTCCTCACGGCTTCTTGTGCCCCTCCTCACTGGCAGAGCATGAGAGACTGAAGAGTCCTTGATCAGAGCAAGCGCTACTGAGCAAACAGAACACTGGGGTTTTTATCAGCATTGTTCTCAGACTAAAGCCAAAACACAGCACTGCACCAGCTACTAGGAAGGAAATTAACTCGATGCCAGCCAAAATCAGGATAGCATACAATTCAATTTAATCTCAACACAAGCAGACAGTGCACAGAATCACAGAATCCTAGAACAGTTAGGGTTGGAAAAGATCTTAAGATCATCTAGTTCCAGTCCCCCCTGACATGGGCAGGGATACCTCAAACTAAACCATGTTGCCCAAGTCTCTGTACAACCTGGCCTGGACACTGCCAGGGATGAAATATTTACCAGTTCTGTGAGCAACCTGTTGCAGTACCTCACCACCCTTAAAGAACTTCTTCCTTCTATTTAACCTGAACTTCCTCTGTTTAAACTTAAATCCATTAGCCTTTGTCCTATCACTACAGCCCCTGATGATGAAGAGTCCCTCTCCAACATTCTTAAAGGCCCCCTTCAGATACTGGAAGGCTGCTATGAGGTGATCATGTAGCCTTCTCTTCCCCAGGTTGAACAGCTCCGATGTTCTCATCCTGTCTTGGTACAAGAGATGCTCCAGCTCCCTGATCATCCCCATGGCCCTCCCCAGGACTTGTTCCAACAGCTCCATGTCCTTCTTAAGTTGAGGACACCAGAACTGCACATGCTACTCCTAGTGGGGTGAATCACCTCCTCTGACCTGTTGGTCACACTTCTTTTGATGCAACCCAGCATATGGTTGGTTTCTGGGCTCAAGAGCACACTGAAGCTGTCTCATGTTCAATTTCTCATTGACTAACACCTCCAAGACCTCTTCTTCAGGGCTGCTCTGAATCACTTCTCTGCCCAACCTGTTGCTGCGCCTGGGATTGCCCTGACCCAGGTGTAGAACCTTGCACTTGGCTTGGTTGAACTTCATGAGGCTGGCATCATCCCACCTCACAAGCATGTCAAGGTCCCTTTGGATGGCATCCCTTCCCTCCAGTGTGTTGACTGAACCACACAGCTTAGTTTCATCAGAAAACTTGCTACCACCTCCAAATTAGTCTGGCCTCAATGATGGTGCTGCTGAAGCCTTTTGCAGTGTGGAAGAACTTGTTTCTATGTAACTGCAGGCAAGACAGAGGATAGCAGCCCCACATAGAGAACACAGCACAAATCCAACACACACAAAGCACATCAAACTAATAGGCAGAACATTTCAGAAAAATTCTAGTGATTCCTTTAACCTTCTTAAGGGAAGATTCCTTTCTTCTTCCCTTAAGAATTTTCCAAATAATCAATATTAGAAATGTCTGCATAAACTTCCAGGGGTCCACATACTTTTGTTACGCAGCTGCCCTAGTGCCTGCCGTCTTCTGACCGGTCTTTGGCCACACAATGGATTTAGAGTAGCAAATACTGTTTCCAAAGCTTCCAAGCTCCCTTTCAGAATATCGTCCCATGAATTTTGCCACTGATCAAGGGATGTTTCCATTTTGACGTACTGATATTTTCAGATGCACAACAGTAATCTCCACCTTTAATTTCCACTCCTAAAGGTTTTATACATATAAAAAAAAAATCTAAATAAGATCAACAGATTTTTCCTTTACCCAAAACCAAATTTTGGCATCCTTGCAAATCTTATTTCACACTTTGTTGTGTGTGCTTACACATATATATGTGAACATGACAAAGTACTACCCAACATAGATTTCCTGGTCAGAGGTCAGGCCTTCAAACATTCTTGGGTGACAATCAGGCCACAGTTTTCAAATATAAAGGTAACGCACATCTCAAATATATGAGAGATGAATGGTGAAATGCTACCAGGAATAAATCATTTGAAGCTGCAAGACTGCATACACTAAATTCTGCTGGCCAAGATTACAGCATACACTAGGGACTTCATATCCCTCATCAGAAGTCACAAATCACATAGTTATACAATCTCTGATCTCAGGAGCTATGCATAAGCACCCCATTTCCTTCCATGACCTTCTCTCCCCCACTTCACAATTTGTCTGAGATAGTGATATCCAAGACATTAAGCCACTTCTATTTTTGAGGAGATATAGTTATGCAAATATTAAAGGATGCTTTCAAATTCTCATGTGATTAGACTTACACCTGTGCATAAGTTTTTGAGGATCTGCACTAAACTGATGACTCACTGCACTAGAAAAGCTGTGCCCCTTCATTATAGTCTGTAAAGTGTAATTTCACTCTGCTGTTTCAAAGTACAGTGTTGGAAACAGCTGGATCTACCACACGAGTACTTCTTGATATTCTGATATTCACAAACTGGCAACATACTGTGAGTTTTCAGCAGTTTCTGTTTATGTATTTGTTCCTACATACTTGTTACAACTAACCAATAACCTAGATTTTGGGAGCACGAAAGTGAAGGAACAAATTTGCAAAAGATAGAGAGGGGAAGCAAGAAATCTCCTGTCGTCTTAAAAACCTACCACCAGAGCTTCAAAGTACTTTAACCACCTCTGATACAACAAACTGAGAAGACCCATTAATAACATCCTGTTTCACCTTGTTCATACTCCAAAATGAGCACAACATACTTTAATCCTGGCATTTCATATTACCTATCTCGGACAGTACTAGTATTATATCAGTGCTGGTGGTATGCTCTAATTTTTAGGCAGAAAACAGAATGCTGGAAAGGCAGGAATGAAAGGAGATTGGCAAATTCACTTGGACTTCAGACAAAGACAAATAAGGATACAAGTTTTTCTTACACTATGTGTCTAAATCTTTATTCAGGGAAACCCACATTGACATCAGTATTGCTAAATATGAACAGTGAGATCTCCTAGGAAGCTTAAGACATTTTGCCACCAAGAGATGAACTTGCTCATTCCTATGGTCCTCTTGATCTGTTTGTCTATACACAAGTACTAAGTAGTAAAACTGATTACTGAGCCTACCAAACCCAAAACAATTACCTGCCTAGTACTGTCTATTTGCTGAAAACCCAGCTTAGACATTGTTTCAATTTAACAGCATTTTCATTATAGAAAATGAGTGGTCTACACTGAGCTGCTACAATTATTACAGTTACAAGTATTTTTTCAGCACACTGCATTAGTCTGGTGAGACTATGCAGGTTTTCCCTTTCCAGTGGGTTATTCCTTCCAATTGTGAACTGAAAGGCATGTCATTCTAATTATTCTGCCTACTTAAATTAAATGGAGGAGATGAAGCAAACATAAATAAGATGGGTTTTCTAGCAATACAGGGCTTGTAATATATGAAAAATGGAAGGGCATCTTTTTTTTTAATAAACCATGTGACTGGTATTTTATGCACCATTTTTCAGCTCAAGTGTATTCTGAAGCATTTATTTATAATGATCATAAAATTATACTTTCAACTTTCACCCTTGAGAAATGAACTGATCTGTAGCTACTGTCTTTAAAGGCTATAAATGATATTTGTCTGTCATTATGCATTGCCATACCACAGTGCTTTCTGTTTAGAGACATACCAAAATTACTCAGGATTAGAGTTTTAAAAGCTGGATCCTATTATATACTTGGACAATTTGCGAGTATAAACACAGACTTTAAAAATCTCAGCGTTGACTGATGGTTACTGTGCTTACAGATGACTAACTAGCTCTCCTATGTACTCTATTCAAAGCCTATTTCCATTTTCTCGGCTTCTGTACACGAGACATTTGCACAGAAAATGTTTAAAGTGTAGCCCTATTTATTAGCCCATACAAATAAGAATTCAGGAGGTACTACCAAATAAAGATTACTCAGAGGTAAGTTTTGTTGCTTCTTTTTCTTTATTATATTCAAAACCTGATAACTCTGAGATAGTCAGATTCCTTAAGCATTGTTCAGAAAACCTGTATACAAAATTCTGTTAATTCTTTTGATAGTACGTAAATAGAGACCTCTCTTTTGTGTTTGCACCTCATATACTATTGTTTTAGAAAATTATTTCTAAATAATTAGAGTAGGTGAGAGAAGGACTTCTTTAAAGAAAAAAATAATCAAGTTTGGTCCCGTTTCTGCCGCATACAAAGCAAAATCCTATTAAATATTAAGGAATGGAAATTTTCATCCTAATGAACAACATCCAGGAAAAATGTTTCTTTGTCTGCGAATAAAAATAGTTCTTTCCATGCTGAAATTTTTAAGTGCATCTACTTACATGTTACAAAATTTATGTTTTACTTGCTGTCTTTTGCGTCTGCCTGATGTTGTGAGAATAAGAAAATACTTGTCAAGTGGTGGTTTTAATCATCAGAATTACTTGATCAAGAGGTACTGTAATTACATCTGGAAGTTATTAAATTGCCTCTTGAGTATAAAAAACCCTACCCTCTTTTATAATCATAATTTTAATGGAATTTGAAATGTAATAATACATGCCAACAGAATTAAATATAGGAAACAAGTTATGATAAGGAAATTAAATTAATCACTTTAAAAGCAGAGTAGTAAAGTTAAAACTCCAGATTATTATTTTAATCATTGACTGTTTGACAGTGCTAATAATCTGAAAAAAAAAAAAAATACACTACTACAATGAAATTGTAGTTTCCTCATAAAGACAAATGTATGTTGAAAACTTATAAAAAAGTATAGAAGACCATCCTCTTTCACAGAAACACAGAATGCTTTGCATTAGAAGGAACCTTTAAGATCACCTAGGTCCAACCCTAATGCCATGGGAAGGGACACCTTCCACTAGACCAAGCTGCCCAAAGCCCCATCCAACATGACCTTGAATGTTTCCACAACTTCGCTGGGCAACACCATTCAAGTCTTTCATCACAGCCCCTGTAAATAAATAAATAAATAAAAAGAGAAAACAAAAATTTTTGTATTTAGTCTGAATCTACTTCCTTTTAGTTTAAAATCACTGACCCCTTGTCCTACTGTTACAGGCACTACTGAAAACTCTCTCCATCTTTCTTGTAAGTTCCTTTCAGGTACTAGAAGCCTGAACAGCCCCAACTCCGTTAGCCTGTTTTCACAAGAATGGTGCTCCAGCTCTTGGATCATCTTCATGGCCCTCCTCTGGACTCACTCCAACTGGCCCATGTCTTTCCAGACAGTACGTTAAGCTACATTATCATTCAGACTGCATCAAGATCTTCTGTCTTACTATTAGGTTTGCTCTTCAACCAAGTCAGAAAACTAACCTCCCTGAAAAACAATCCCTGTTATTCTCAGAAGGAACAGACTGAAACATAGTGGAGAAGACACAGCCACCTTTTCAGTGTATTTTTACATTCACTGAACTGCTGATGAAACCACACCCTCAAAATTAAAAAATAATTTTGAGGCAGCCACGTACAGCTCCTACATGAAAGCAAAGCCCTGATCTGCTAACGTACCACATGGAATGGAACGGTGAACCACCACAGACAGTGACTTGAGTGTTGACCCCTCCAATCAGTCAGTTGCACAGGGAAAACAGGGCACAGCCATCATAGCAACCATGGGTAAATGAGTAAAATGTCAACAGACTCTCACTCAAAAGAAATGCTTTCTTTGTCTCAAGGATAACTTAAATTTACATTTTACTTGATACAATGCAATGGAATAAGAGTATTAACTTGCTCAGTTGCTTTGACTAAGGAGCCTTGCAGTAACTGGTTAAGTAGGTGTAACTCAGTAATTTGCAATTTCTGTCTGCTGCTGAAGCTTAGCATGAGGCAGGATAAGTTATATTTAGTTCAGAATACCTAAAAACCACTTATACACATATACTCACATATGTAATTACTAATGATAATTTAATTATAGATTATCATATTATATATATGTACACATTTCTTTATATTGATACTAAAACAATTTACTGGAAATAAAACATTAGATGATACATAAGACCAACGCTGTTAAAAAAAAAAAAAAAAAAAAAACTTCCTTGAAAAAAAACCTAATTTTCCAAGATTATTTCTGAAAATTAGTCTAAGCAAGACATAAAGCATAGCTTCAATGACTTTCTATGTCTCCTTTTTTATTACATTATAAGCTAGTTTAGAGTCAATCATGATTATTCTTTGTTTACTCACTTATGTTCTCTGTTTTGAGACTGCAACAGAACATCACAACTTAAATGGATTAGTGATTGACTGTTTGTAGGAACTCGGCCACTTCTGCAGGTTTTGGGCTCAAAAGAAAAAAGGTTCAGATAAAAAAAAAGTGTGGACAGGCCAGAAATTTAACAGAAAAATACTTAATTCTTTCTGGTGTGGCTGCAAAGTTGGGTAACAGTTTGAAAAAGCCATCCGCACCTCTACAAGTAAACATCTAATGCTGATGTTTCCAAAACATAGCCTTGGGTGGCATGGTTTAGCGGGAGTGCCCCTGCCCAGAGAAGGGGGGTTGGAACTAGATAATCTTGAGGTCCTTTCCAACCCTAACTATTCTATGATTCTATGAAAGCTGCCTTTTCCCAAGGTTTAAAACTTCAGTTATGCCACCCAAAAATCCTTAGATGCCTGTTGAAAGAGTTTGCTTGGCCTTCTTCCTCCAAAATCAGGTTACATTTATTCTTTTCAAATCCCTCTGTGCCTTATTAGATGCATTTGCAAAATTTCTTTTCTTTATATTTACTTGGTTTTAATCACAAATGATGAAAAATATCACCTTTAAAGAATATCATCACCACTGGACAGTGAAGCATTCAACATTCAGGAATGCCAACATTAAAAAAACTTTTACAGATATACCCTTTTTCATCCACAGATAAAAAAAGAAAAAAGATGGGCTTTAAATAGCTTTTGGATTAAAGACCCAGAGTCCTCCTCATAAGATCTTTAAAAGCAGTACTATTCAGCGGCAATATAGGAAATATGCAAAGATTGAGTTATCAACAAAACAACCAGTATCTGAATCTTGATAAAAAAGCAAATCACGTTAGTCTGGAAATTTCAAAAAGGAATTAATTCCCTGAAAAGTCAAATCAATATTCTGTGTGTCAATAAATCCTGTATGTTGAAGTCTCATTTGCTACAGCCTTCAATGCAAATAAAATTATTTTACTCCTAAAAAATAAGTATGAAAACATCGTATTTTGTAGTACTTTAAATCATTTTTAAGTTAATCTTCTTTCTCAAAGCAGTTTTAGATTAACATTTCTAGAGATGGTGAAAGAAAAAAAAAGAGCCATGGGATTGGGACACATTTCCCATTAACCTTTCAAGAAGATTTAAATCTAAATTTCTTATACTTTAAAAATGCTGAGCTAATTTGCTTTTCTCAGGCTTGAAATATAGCAGGTGTCAAGAAGGTATCAGCAGTATTTCAATTTCTACCTTCTAGTCATTTGTCTCACCTGTATGAAGACAGGGTAAGAAAGTTCAGGCTGTTCAGCTTGGAAAAAAGAAGGCTTTGTGGAGACCTCATGGCAGCCCTCCAGTATCTGAAGGGATCTACAAGGATGCTGGGAGGAAAAGGGCTAATGGGCTTAAACAGAGGAAGTTCAGGTTAGATGTAAGGAAGAAGTTCTTTCCTGTGAGGGTGGTGAGGCAATGAAACAGGTTGCCCAGAGAACTGGCAAATGCTCCATCCATGGCATTTGCTAGGCTCCAACTTGGCATCAAAGCCAGGCTGGACAGAGCCTTGGGCTACATGGCCTAGGGTGAGACATCGCTGGCCATGGCAGGTGGGTTGGAACTAGATAATCCAACCCTAACCATTCTACAATTCTGTGATTAACACCACAGAAAAAATGACAAGGAGTGTCAAAATTAGAAATATGAATTAGCCTAGTCAAACTAAAGCAGAGTCTAAAAAACTTACTGGTAAAGACCGTTAACTATAAAACTTAGAAGAAAGATTGTTTGTTTTTTGTTCTATTTGTTCATAGAATCCATGAAGATACTGTTATTTTCAGTGTCCCAATCATGCAATATTAAACGACTGCAAAAGGTCTTTGTCTTCCTGCCTGTAGCTACTCTAGATAACAAAAAAGATATTTTCTTATTGACACTGTATAGTTCTCATTTATATGCATCCTGCTACAAATTAAAAGTAAGTATTTTTCAAAATTGCACTTTACTATCCAAATGATGTACAGAAATAACAATGAAAAATGCTAAGAGCACTTCACACTCGTCTCTACGCTACCCATATATCTCACAAATACATAAGGGTTAATCCTTAAAATTTTCAAACTAATTTAGGACGAGAGAAATCTAGTACTTGATCCCAAGCTCTCTCTCAAACTGAATTCCCTCAGGATCTAGTGTTTAATGTTTCCCAGTTGTCCATACTAATGACACTGATTCTGCCAGAAATTGCCTTTTTAATGGAATCTCTGAATTGGTTACAGGGTACAAGAGACACTGACCTAACTTGTGACAAACTAGAATCATCTCCTCCCTAAAAGGTACTTTCTCTATCCTTGGTTATAACAAAGTCATCTTTCAATGTGTTATTATAATCCACCGAAATGAGTTTGAACTTATGGGAAATATTTTGCCTTGGAATCCAGACCTTGATAAATGGCATAGCTTTCTGCTGTTTCCTTCCAACTCTGCTTCTCCAGTTGAAGAAATAGCTGATTTGCTTAAGTGATTGAGGGTGACAATATAATGATCTGAATGTCCTTTGCTGTCACACACAGACATCTCCATTTTAAGGGATGATAATCCCTTTCCTGCTAAGGTCACCAAGTCTTTCTCTTTTTCACTACATTGGAATGGTAAAACAGCAAATAGGATTCTCTACTCACAAAGTTACATCATGTAACCCATGCAATTCACGCAAGGCTGTATTTTCCTCTACAGTAATAGTTTCCATCTCTAAATCCAGTATCACCACTTCCTCACCCGATGATGGAGAGATCGAAATCTTTAATGCCTGAACATTTTCAGGGTCAGAACTTTAGTAAAAATATATACTGTCAATAGGAAGAGAGCACAATGGGTATACACCAGATACACTGCAAGGGAAAATACAGCCAACCACCAAAAGGAAAATATCAATGCAAGTAGTAATGCACCACTTTTTGACAGAGGAAGAGATGAGCATTACAGAGTGCCACCACATAGGAGAAAAACGCAACATATCTATGTGCTTTCTAACTTGCAATATGTGTTGATCAAGACTAAACATCAAGTACATCACTATGTGGCAAATTAAAACTTTGGTAACTGAGGACTGCAAGGTACAATAAATAGATGTACAACTATCTGTGAAATAAAAACATCATGGTGAAGAGTGCAACCAAGAATCTAAATGCTTACCAGAACTTCTGAGAACAATGCTTCATTTTTGAACCTTTAATAAAGTTTGCCTGGATATAAGTGGGCATACTGTTGTTACACAGGACAACTTAGGAACTGTGGTGGAATCAAGGGTGTCAAAATCCAAGGTAAAGGTTAAAGAGGTCTTTATAGCTTAGGTATACTATTCAGTGGTAAACTGAATACTGTAGAAAGTCTACTTTTTGTCAAACATGCAAATAAAGGATTCAACTGAAAACTCACAAAATATACTCTTTTCTTTGGTTCTTTGTTGAATAAAATAAATTTTTCAGACCTCATGTGCATGCAAACCTCACAAAGCAGGTTTAAAATGACCTAACATTAAAAATTGAGTAAAGGTTATTAAGTGAATATAGGTAACGACATTTTTATTCTCTTGAAAGAAAATCTTACCTGTATCACTTCTTCTACAAGGCAGACCTCCATGAAAAATTAGTCGATGATTCATTCTTGATGATCATTTCCTACTTTCCACAGTAGGAAGCTTGCAGAGTGAATTTTTCCTGCTTAGAACATAATGCAAATAATAGCCTTTGAAACTCAGTAAGAACAAATTTAGATGCTTCACAACCATCATCACTCCCCTATTAGTTGCAGCACTTGGTGAAGCAAGTTATTTTATACATATATACACACACTACTCAGATGTCAGAGAGAAAATCTCGTTTCCCAAATTCAAAGGTAGAGCATGTAACAGTTTCTCAGCCCCGCTTATAGGTTACATGCAAATAAACTGCAGGCATTATGCATAATTTCCACTTATTTTAGACCTCAGAAGTCATACAGAAAAGTCTAATAAAGTGTTTTTTGCAAATCATTACCTAAAAAACTAAGAGCACCAGATTCACAGGAAAACCAACAATAATATTCTTCCATAGCTACCACAGATTTTATCTACAGTAATTGAAGAACACCCCACATTCAATAACCCTGAATAAATTTTCAAGTGATTAATAATGAACATTCCTCATACTTTCCAAAATTATGTATTTGCCCTGAAAGGTAAGCTGGTCTGCAAAAGCCTGGTGTTAGCCTACCAAAATACATTTTACTTCTCATTCTTGACAATGTTTGCCATATTTTCACTCATCACCATAGCAAATTCTATGACTAAGGATTCTGTGCAGTAGGAAACAGTCCCTTAAGTCACTAAGTTCACTATACAAGAATAATTCACTGTAGCTTTAACTTGCAAAGAAAGAGAAAACAGAACCTGAAAATAGACAAATATAACCTACAACCCCCCTGCTTATTTCTGGTTTTCCTCTATGCGGCATTAATATGCATCCTGTCATGAGTGCCCAGTGATTCAAAAGGTCTCCACAAAGGCAAAAATCCCTTCTTTAAAGAACATCTGTTAAAAATAATTTGCAGGGCTTTATTTTGGTTTGTGTTTTGTTGGGTTTTTTAAGAAAAAACTTTTACATTATTCTCAAAATAAAATATTACAATACAAATCATTTTACTCCTGCAGGGAAAATGATAGCAACTGGGAATTTCATTAGCATTAGTCCCCAAACAACTAATAAGGGGACAATTCTTAAATCTTCACTCATCCAGTGAAATGGAAGCAGTCATTATCTTCCACAGCAAGTCCAACTTTTAGCACAGCATGGATATCTTATATATAAAAAACTGCAGGATAATGAAAAAGCACAATAGCACAAATGAAAGGCTGGGCTTCCTGAACATCAGAAATTCAGGCTAGGATATTCATACCTTTTAGCATCTAGAGACAAAACTTCTCTTGTGGGAAGACGAAACTCCAGAACAATAGCAATGACAAAAATAGTTAAGATTGAGATGGCTTTCAGACTGCCTGGTCCACCTTTATTCAAAACAAGACTAAATTGGTTATTACATCACATAAGCCCTTGTCCAAAGCCAGGTTCTGTGGACTGCAGATTCTAGCATTTCTCTGAGCAACCTGTGGCAGTGTAAGCTCACTCCCTCTCCCCCCCCCACTTGTCAGAATTTTCCTTTAAGGAACTTATTAGCCCTTTTGCTGTTACCTCCAGGAAAAGTTCAACCCCTTCTCACTGCTGACTCTTGCCCAAACTGGAGCTTAAAGCCATCAAAAGTACCGATGTTGGTATTTACATTTGCTTACAGATTTAATAAGAAAGTTACCAAGTATGTGATTACAATTTTAATTTTCTCATGTTACCATAGTTAGTCAATTATGCAGTTCAATAGCTTATTGCATCCATACTTACATTTATAAACCTCAGCCTTTTGAGAAATTGTAACCAACCTTTCCCCTAAGCCTCTGCTTTTCCTGGAGCCTCTACTCTGTTTCTTCACCCATTCCATGCCTTAAGCTTTCTCTGGAAAGCAGCCCATGAAGAAATGCTAAATCCCATGGGGGAATAACTAAAAATGTTACAGAACTGACAGGACTTTATTACAGCTCTCCAGGCTGAATCTGAAAATAGACACCATATGAGTCATAAAGAAATACTGGCCTACAAGAAAATACTATACTGAAGACTCGCATCTGACCCATCACAGTCCAGAGCTTAGTAATCCCTGCTGCATTTGTCAGAGAGCTAATGGGAGTCACCTCTGATAATTCTGTCCTGGATTCAAAGTTTTTCTGATTACTTTATTCACCTTTAAGAGGAAAGAATAGCAAAATAAGAAACACTCTCTTGAGGCTTTTTACAGGCTTCTCAACTGTATCTCACTGAATGAAAGCAAACTACTGTACAGTTCTAACCTCCCGTGATCTCGTAAATCCTGCCATTTTTTCTCCAGTCTGACCTTGGACCACTTAAGAGTAGAGATTTTAAACTTGTGTACAGCACTTATTCGCCATAAAAAAATCAAAGATCTATACAACCTTCTTACTCACACACCTTTCTAAAACCTTCATCCAGTGTAAAGGTTTCCACTGCAGTTACTCAGAGCCACTTCCACAAATATTGGAGAAATGCAGTTGCAGGACCGCCCCTTTGGACAGGTGAAGGTTATAACAGGCTGTCTTTGGTTGACAACCTCCTAATTTCACGACAGTTCTGAATGCAAAGATAATCAAGTAGCAGTCTAGTACTACCTGCATTCAGGATACAAATTTAACCAAGGGAATTGTGAAATGGCAGATCCTCTCCCCAAACAGGTCTGATACCTTCTTCCTGGAAAGGCTGACTACATATCTATGGGCATTTCTGCATCAGCAGCTAAGACAAGCTAGAGAAGCTACACTGGCTTCACTTTCTCCATAACAGAGTTTTACATCACAAATTAATTGCAAAACACATAATCAAGAAGTTGAACTTCTATAGCTATTTGCAGGGCACTAAATCTGACAGTAACTGGACCAAATTCTGATCTAACTACCCTACCTGCTTAAAAAAACAAGCAAAAAAAATAAAACCAAAACAAACAACAAACCCAACCAACCGAAAAAAAAGCCAACCAAACTATCCAGCCCCAGTGTTTTAGTTAATATGAAATTAATGAAAAACTAAAAGTCAGATAACCGGAACTTATACCTTATATAAATAGGGGCACACCTAGCTTAAAATTTACATGTCAGGTCTTCAGTTTCCAAGCAAGTAGATTGCAAAATTTGCAAAACCTGAGAAAAATAGTTCAGCACAGCAATATACAACCACTCTAAAAATATTTAAGTACCATTTATGTGACATAGCCTCACCTACATCAACTCCCAATTTTTTTCACAAGATAAGATTTCCACCACTACATACCAGTCTCCAAAAATTTTTATTATCTCAAACTAGCAGATCTTAGAAAAATAAACCATTACTAAATATTCAGCAATTTTTATCATACAGTTTTGGTTTTTTTGAAACAGAAAACATATAGATATATTAAAAAAAAAGTGGTTTCTATTGATGACTCACAAAGCATCAAACACTGCATTTGTCTGCTGCAGAAAAACAAAGCATCACCAAAATAAGGGTATATAGTTTTTGCAGCCTGTTCTTCCTCCCTTTAAACTGCAGTGCTGTGTATGGACATTTGTTGAAACTTAGTAAGGCCTGAACTGAGAAGGATGACTATCTGGGGGAGGTGGAGGCGGCGGCAGTGGAGGCGGTAAAAATGGGTATGATGAGTTGTACATATTCAGGCCTGTCCAAATCATATTTGGATTTGAAGGTGGAAGGTGGAATTGATGCGTATCATTAACAGAACCAAAACCTGGAGGAGGAAAGGGATACGGTCGCATCGCTGGATTTTCTTTTCTGTGACGAAACACTGGAGATTCCTGATGTATTCTGCTGTCTGAAGAGTACGACTGTGTCACTCTTACTTGTGGTCTCAAAAATCCTGAATGGCCTGATGGAGGAGGAAATGGATCCCTGGAGAACCCTCTGCCACAATACCCCCTTGAATAACTTGAAGCAGGCTGTTGCATTGGCTGATGAAGTCCTCTACTCTCACCTTAAAAACAAAACAAAAAAGACACACACAACATTTTTAATATTACTTTGTAAAGGTTAAGTTTAGTCCTTGCAAAACTTTCAAGCTGAAGTCAAAGAAATTTGTCCAGTAATCTTAAATAATAGTGGCAAATAATACATAAACAACAAAATAATGATGGCAACTCTACTGTTTAGGAACTCATCTTGATTTATTTGAGTTATAGAAAGAACGATCCTGAGGGTTGCAAATTCAGTCACTAAAATAGAAATTTCACTTTCTTCCCCTCCAGGCACTTTTATTTATATTAACATCATGTGAATTACAGGAACACTCAAACTGTGAGTATTTCAGAAGCCAAACTGTTGAGTATTTTGGAAGCTTTGGTTTAAAGCAAGATTTAAAAGCAAGACATTTTAAAACTGAAAAATGGTATACAGCTTTCAAACCTGAGTTGGCATTACAGCACAGACACAAGACATAAGAAATTATTCAAACTCTAACAAAATTAACTTACTCTATTGGAAAAAAGGCAGTCTGTACTTTTAGCCAATCAGCTTTTAGCATTTATCTTTCTAACATGAAATTTTCCCTGTACAGGTCGTTATAAGCATTTATTTTAAGGTTCATAACATACTGCCACTTTATACAAGTACTGTAAGAATACTAATGGGATAAGTGCTATAAAACTAAGAGCACCAAAGTACTAAAAATATTCCAAAAAGCTGGTAAAATATTCAAAAGGCTGCAGAATTTAAACTGAAACAAGGGTCTATAGCTATAGGACAAGGAGTAACGAATTTAAACAGCGGAAGTTCAGGTAAGACATTGGGAAGAAGTTCTGTACTGTAAGGGTGGTGAGGCAGTGAAATAGGTTATCCAGAGAAGCAGTGAATGCTCCATTCCTGGCAGTATTCAAGGCCAGGATGGACAGTCCCTTTGGAGACATGGTCTAGTGAGAGGCATCCCTGCCCAGGGCAGGAGGGCTGGAATTAGATGATCTTAAGGTCCTTTCCAATCCTAACCGTTCTATGATTCTATGTTCTTTAAAGAATTTTAGGGCTAGAAGTAGAAAGATATTTAAGAATATAACACCATTTAAAAATCAAAGAATTTTCAGAATCTGTGTGGATTCAAACCTTGGCACTATACAACACAGAAATATCTGTACCTTTAAAAAGCTAAGCCTGGAAAGTTAGCTGGACGCTGGAATTCCTACTCATTTTTATGGTGGATTAGGATTTAAGAGCCGTTTGAGTGAATATTTTTGTTCTTTCTCCTTCTATCAAAAAGACTAACAAGTCAATTTTAATGTAGTCAAGAATTTTATGAAGATGCAAGCAAGGAAAACTCCAGCTGAAGCTGTTTGTGCCTCAACTTGCCATATATCCTTGTTGTTGAATTCCATAGCCAACTAAATTGAATACAATGTCAATTTATACCTTGTTATTTCAGAAAAATACGGCAAACCATAATCCACACTCCTCTGACAGATTGAGAAAGTTCCTCTCACTGTGTTCTCAGTTATGAAACACAGCTTGCCAACAGCCTCAGCAAGCCCCAGGCAAAGGCAAGCCTACAAAAAGCTGGCAGAATGAGGATACAGTGGAAAACATGCCATATGCTAGGTAAGCAGAAACCAGAACTAAAAATAACCATCAGCAATGAAGGTAAAGTATGGCACAATGCAGACCTTTCCCTTACAAGAAAAACTGCCCAAACTATAGCACAAAAGCCAGCCCAAGACAGATTGCAGCTTTCTTTAAAGGGTACAAGGGAGGAATGCACAGCAGACAGAGTAAAAGGGCTAACTGACTTCACAGATGATGACAAAAGGGGTTTAGCAGGGCAAAATGTCTAAAGAAGAGCAGGAAACTCAAGGGAGTCAGTCCAAGAAATTCAGTAGGGGAAAGCACTGTACTGCAGACAGTTGAAGCAACCTGATATGTGACTATTCGAAGAAGACAGAGGGTATGAGAGTCAGCAGTATTTGAATGGTGTGGTAGGAAAAGCACGCAACAGGAGCAGAGCAGTGAGAACAGAGAAAGAGAGATCTGATTTAAATTATTCAACCAAAATGGCAACCAAAAAAGAAAAAAAAATATTTTGTCAGTAGAGAGATATAAGAGAGGACGGATTGGAAAACTGATTATTGCAAACAGAACAGCTGCAAGCATAAACCTGGAACAGATCTGTCAACAGCAGGAGAAAGGAAGGTGAAGATAACTATGTATATTATTTAATAAACTACTGTAGGATTCTTTATCTAACAACTGTGTTAGGTAAACAGAGGCTCTCAGTAGGCTACACAAGTAACAGTTATTTTAAAGAAGCCTTTATATGCCATGGGTGAGGAAGAACTTAATTTTCAGAGGAATACAGTCTTTAAGACTTGTGTTTTGTGTCTTCTCCCTAACTGAAAAACACCCAAAAGGTTTCCAAATATTGCACACGGCTTACCTCTCTTAACTCTCTGCACTCAAAGGAATAATCTGAACTTGGGTCCCAATAACCCCTACAAATAAGCAAGCTCTGAATTCCAAAATATGGCACGTGCATCTGTTTTCCTCCCTGCATCAAGACAATACTGCTGTAAGAGGTTCTGAATCTCCTTTAACAAGTATCCTGCTCCTATACTACTTCCCTTTCACAGTTTAACGGAAAACAACAAAAAAAAAACCAACACAAAAAAAAACACCAAAAAACAAACCACAAACAACAAAAAAAAAATTTTCCTTTAACAAGAAAATAAAAGGAATATAGTCAAATTCATGAATATAACTTCAAAAAAGACAGATATACTGATTAACTGTATGAAAGCTCAATCACTAAGATAAGTATCATTGTGTACTTCAAGCTCAGTTTAACAGATAAGAATTCTCACATGGTATTCACTCACCTCCTGTATTTGTTTCTGATTTGAGTTTCTTGTTTCCTTGACTTTGAGGTTTCTTTTTCTTCTGCTTTGCCTCTCTTTCTTTTTCATCATCACTGAAATCCAAGGCCTGATTAAAAAAGAAAAATTGGGGAGAGGGGGACAAAGGGATGGGTCATGAAGCAAAGCCATATAAAGACTGCAGAGAACTTCAGCTCTAGCAATAAATCATTATTTAGAAAACAATCTATGCTTCAGTGAGCTTAGAAAAATACTAAAGCTTCCTACATTGTGTTCAATGAGCCAAAATGTGTTCAGCTGACTTCTCAACGCCATAAACATAATAACACTCCACAAATTTCTCATAAGACAATTATATAATGCGCAGTTATTACTTCTAATTTTCAAAAAACCTGCAATATACAAGTACTGAACTCAACTTTTTGATTGCCTATATGTTAGCAAGAAAAAAATTGGACATCTGAGGGAGCTGGCTAGTTATTGCCAAGAAAAAGCTTTTGAAGGCCAAACTGCAGAGTAGATGAATTAAAACATGGATTTTTCAATAAGTTAAAAATAATTTGGTAACCAAGACTTTGAATGGTCAAACTGCATTAAAAAAACCTCTAGTCTAACAGTGTCACTACACTGGAATTTCCTGTAATATGTTTAGCAACACTGTTCCTACTAAAAAAGCAATAGCAATGTTTACCAAAGGAATTTTCAGCTTTGGAGAATGCTGTCTTTCACAACAGATTTAATGTCACTGCAACATTTTATTACTGTTACACAAGTTTTTGCTACCTTTTGAATTTTAGCACAGGTTTAGAATGAGTAAAGTTGTTAATAAAAGGAAATAGATCAGTCAGCATTAATTAGGTCCCTGAAAAATAGCTTGATCATATCACTTGAAGAGGTCACCATGCCTTTCTCAGTTCTGAAAGGAAGTGGTTTGTTGCTTACTGATTTATCTCTATAGCATATACAGAGCAAGGAGCTCAAAACCACTGCACTAAAGCAGTGCTAAAAAAGCCCCATGAACTTAATTGTGAAGCACTTCCTCTTCTGTATAACTGGACTACAATTTTACTCAAAAAAAAAAAAAAAAAAAGCCACAAGGAATACAAGATGATACTCCTGCTTTTTCTAAGGACTTTACAATACATCACCTTCTAGTAGAGCAGAAACAAAATCAACGGGTACCTTCTATTGCTAACGAATTTCTATATAACTTTCTAGAGATGCCACTTCACAGAGGAATCAGTTATCTGCTCCGGGCATCCTTTCAGCAACAAATCACATTTCCATGAGCCCAAAGACAAGGGCAGGAGATAGCATACCACTGAGTCTCCAGTTAAACTGGGCTAATTACAAGCCTGTCAGAAATTAAACACTTGCCATCTACCTTAAAGGAGAAGAAAAGAGGCTAAGCATGGATTGATTTAGCATCCACAAACAAATAAAGCTTTATAAATATCACAAAAAGAACTGACTCCGGCAACTGCATGCAGTTCATCATGTAAGCTGGCCAGAAAAGTTACAGAATCGGCTGCCAGCTGAGGGCATTAAAAAAAAAAAGTCTGGCTGCAAGAGACAATTTCAAGCATCAGTAGCATAAAATTTCATCTGCACCCTTGTCAACAGCTATTATCTTCACAGCAAAAACTACTTTGTACCAGCTCACCAGCTGTCACAGTTTGGATATCTGAGTGTAAACTCTAACTGCTAGAACTATCCAAAGATTATTCTAATTAAGGATCACATATTGTAAATGCATTTTTTCCAAAACAGAGTATAGATGTATTGCAAAGAACAGACACAGAAACAAAGGTGTCAAACAGCAATCAGGTTTACCAATTCCTGCCATCACTGATTTTGCTTAAGCTTCCTTCAGCCCTATAGCAAAGTTGGACTAAATGACTGCTGTAGGTACCTTTCAACTGAAATAGTCTAGTTTAATCTAAAAACTTGTCTAGAACACGAAAAAAAGAACAAAACAAACAAAAAAAAAAAAAACCAAACAAAAAAAAAAACCCACAAAAAAACCCACATAAAACACACACAAAAAAAAACACCAAAAAAACCCACACAGATAGATCTCTTTAGGAGACTATGGTAAACACAAGGCTTCCAGAAACTTCAGCTATTTTGGGTAAGATAGGCTTAAAGCAGAAATTGCAAGGAAAAGTGGCTCAAGTGTTGAGGCAGAAAACAAATCTCATGAAAACACTTCAATAAAACTACCAGCCTTGTGATTTTTATTGAAGAAAAGAATAGTTATGAAAAGCACAGTAAGAGTGGAGTTGAAGAGTACTGGTGAGGAAGTCTGGATGTCACTGAAGAAACCTTTATAGATCCTAGAGATATTATCTCAGTGGTCATCAGAAGCTCTCTCTTCTACGTGATCCTGCATTACTGCCTTTGTATGGAAGAAGTTGTCCTATCATGAACTAGTGTTTTATAACAGGAAACAGTAAGGAAAGCATACTCGGAAGAGAAGCTGTCAAGTCCATTCTAACAGAGCAGATAGCTTAAACACCCAAGTAATACTATTTGCAGAGTACTAGCAGGCCTTTAAAGACAAACAATTTCTTGTGGGAGGTAAAAGACAAAGCTGCAGTCAAAAGACCAGCAATGACAAAACTTCGCTAGCAGAAGAAAAGCATTAGGCAAGATAAAGCACTCCTTCAAAGTTGAACATTCAGGTTGCCAAACATGTCCTCAAAAGACCAGAGGAACTGAAGATAAAGATATATATTTTCTCAATTGCAAAAAGCAAGTAAAAAAGATAGGTAGTATTCTCTACACTGATTGTGAGACCTCCAAGAAAAGCATGACTATCTTTTCAATTAAGAGATACATCCAGCTCTTGCCTGTATAAGAAAAATAACTTTACTAATTAGTTACTGTGCACAGAAATTTTTCTACACATATCTTGTGTAACCAAAAAGAATAAACAACAACAAAAAACAATCCTATAGTTACCTCAGGTGGTGGCTCTTGATCATTCTTCCATGATGCATCTGAACCTTTTTCCCTAAAGAGAAAAAAATAAACCACAAATTAGACAGTCAAGATGAATGAAGATGGTGTGAGGAGGCTACAAAACATGTCTTTGAGTCACGTGCAGCAATATTCTGAGTTAGAAATAATTAGCAAGAACTTTACTGTAGCAAATAGGGTAATACTTTCTTCAAAGTATCAGATCTCCTACACCAGGATCTGTCTGTTTTTAAGAGACATTTGGTTTTAGTGCAATTTCTAAGTGAGTACTAACGTATGTATCAACTTAAGACTTCACAATGTATGTCATCTGAAAAAACTTCAATGTTCAGTGAAATGAAAAATTCAATGAAAAATGTTCAGTGAAGACTGAATATTTCATCCAGCTTATATTAAGGTTTGCCCAATATTCTCTCAACATAGCCTTTTGAATATAAATTGCTCTGAACCCAAACTGAGGTAGCTCATTGCAATTTTCTTATGCCAACAGCTGACTACAGTCACAAGCTTTCTCACTCTTCTGGTTTCAGAACACATCTTCACTTAAAAAAGACAATGAAATAGTTTAGTAGGGCACATGCTTTAAGTACAACTACAGCAAATGAATTCAGAATCAAAAAACCCCTAAGCTTGGCTTACAATCTTGGCTTACAATTAGGACAGTATTAGCTAGATAAATAGGTTTCATCTTCTACTTTTTTTAAGGAAGAAAAACCTCAATTACCTTGCCTGACAAGCATCAAAGTTAATTCAGAGTGGTTTCATTTATTTCACCCATCACTAAGAACTTTGCTAAAAATTAAGTAAATTTTTTAGCATGAATTTGTGGAACAAATTTAAATTATGCTTTTAAATGTTTGTGGAATGTCTTTCCACACTGCTTGTGAATTTAATATGTTTTGGTCTGAAATGTTAAGACGGAATCCTTACCTATGCAAATTCTAAAAAAAAAAAAAATGCAATACTAAAAATTTGTACTTGCAGTTGAACCATAGAGTTTAAAACACTGTGTTCAGTGTGAAATGTATTTGTCAATCAGTGCTTTAACAACCAAAGGGTTTTATATGCATTCAAGTCAGCAACAATCAAGCAGCAATGGCTACACCAAAGTACAGAACCAGGAGCTTTAAGTAGCCTGATCTAAAGAGGTCAAAGGCTGCCCATGAGAAAGCTGGCAAGTCATCTGGAGGTACTTTGTGCCTCAACCCAACCAAAAAACTGAAGCTCAGTCTCTACATATCACTAGCAAACCATAAAGACACACCACCTTTGTGATTATGTGCAAACCATATTGACAAGCAAACCATATTAAAGTTCAATTAGAGAAAAACATTACAGAAAGGAAAGGAAGACAAGGGCTCTGTATCTGTAATCTCCCAGCTGCAAAAAACCCTCTACCTATGCAAAGATGGAAAATAACACACCTTTTATTATTATTATTATTTTGAACTCAAATCTTTGTTCCTCCCTCTCATCTTGTTATTTTGGTGCAATACATGCCTGTCAGAAATACCACAACATGCAAGAAACTCTGAGACCTGTAGTCATTAGGCAATGTGCAGTACTACTGACAGCAAAGATTTAAACCTTCTAAGTTCTTCAGGCAGCTTATCTCACTCTCTCATGGCAGATTTCCCCATTTCAGCAAAACACAAAACACCTTTCATGCTGCAAGATACTTCACAATCTTTTGCAAAGCACAAAATACTGTCCTCATAGCAGCTTTCCAGTATCTGAAGGGGGCCTATAGGGATGCTGGGGAGGGCCTCTAGTGACAGGACAAGGGGTAACGGCTTCTAACATAAAGGAGAAGTTTAGATTGGATATGAGGAAGAAATTCTTTACTGTAAGGGTGGTGAGGGACTGGAATGGGTTGCCCAAGGAACTTGTGAATGCTCCACTCCTGGCAGTGTTCAAGGCCAGGCTGGACAGAGCCTTGGGTGGCATGGTTTAGTAGGAAGTGTCCCTGCCCCTGGCAGGGGGGATGGAACTAGATGACCTTAAGGTCCTTTCCAACCCTAACTATTCTATGATTCTATGATACTGTAAGATCTGAAGTCTAACAAAAGGTGACTTGGAAGAATCATGAAAATACATGAGCTTCTTTGGAATTACTCTGTGTTTCTGGTAATACAGCACAAACCTATTTTTTTGCAAAAAGTAATTTTGTATTCAAGGTTTACACTACATTACCATTTATTTTGCTACAGAGTGTAAGAGTTAGAGCACTGCAACTTTGTACAATGCAAGCAGACTGCATTCCAGATTTCAGAAAATGCTTCAAAGTTAAGGTTTCTTTCAGATTTTAATCTTGATTCCTTTCTTTTTTGAAGTACCATCACAATCTGGTCTGCACAGAGCCAAATTAATAAAAAGCAGAGAATAAAAAACACTGGTCATCAAATTTGCAATATGCTAATGTCCAAAAGCCTTCTTGTGAAGCACTGACCAAAGCTTGATTTTTCTACTATCCATGGCATCTTGGTTTTTTTATACTGACATTACAGTACAGGTCAAAAATCAAAATTCTTTATTCTTTTTCAGTGACACCTTTGTGAAAAGGCAGCTTCAAGAAATAACACCACTGCTTCACAAAACTTTAATAAGCTTTACTGACAAAACTCAGAAATAAAATATTGTTTCTGTGAAATGTAACTTAAGTCAAATTATTCAGAAATTATGGTTTACATCAGATTTCACATGTATTCACACTTCTCATTTTAACTCAGAACAAGAAACAATGCCTGATTGCACTGTTCAGCTGTGCTGATTAAGTGACGCAAGTTTGAAACATCTTACCTAGTGTTTAATTTTGAGCCACGCAGGATAGTGAAGTACTACCAAGACAAGCAGCTCCCAAAACTACTTGCAAAGCACATAAAAGACCTAAAACATGAATCTGGCATCTCAGATGCTGAATATGACTTATTGATGTAGTAAGCAGATGATTAAAGTCTCTGCAGTTACTGTGCTAAGCAACAAAGTTTAATGGCACCAATCAAAAACCAGCTGGCATCAAAACGCTACAGAAAAACAAACAAGCAGCAGAGCGAGAAAGTGATCTATTTTGGTCTTGACTGAAAGGAAGACTTCTGCTTCCACAGAAATGGGAAAGGAACACCCATCCCATCATCCCCCCCAAAAAACACATAAAAAAAAAAAAAAAAAAACAAAAAAAAAACAAAAAAAAAAAAGAAAAACAAAAAAAAAACAAACAAAGCAACAAAAAGCCTCCTGCAAGCCTGGCCACATAGGCATGGCTAAAGAAAAATTTGCAAGTAATGACTAACGCAAATTTGCAAAGTTGTGATTAATGCAAATACCAATATTATTTGCTATAGTCAGCACAAAAATTTGCAAGTCAGATGAGTACTAATACTAATAAGGCAGAGAATAAATCACTTGTATGACTAAATTTTTTTAGCCTATGTTTATTTCAGACCATTATTTATAAATAATTAGAACACTAAGGTCTAGCAGTCATTTATTATGCTTTACTTCTTAATCTATATCTTTGAACACATTTCCTTATAAACAGCAACAAGTCCTATTCATATATGCTACTTTCCTCAGGCAGACTGGGAGATGCACTGCTGGGAAGTTCCCGAGTTATCATACTACATTGACACTTCAATATCCTTCCCCCATCCCTCATTTACAGCAGGTAACTTTCATATAGAATTATTATATTCCAATTGTGCATTTATTTATAATTAAATTTCAGTTCTGGCCTTGTAACAGGAAATAAAAATAGTAAATAAAAACAAAGTTGTTCAGAATTTAAACAAGTTTATTTAAGTTATGAAACTAAACAAGAATTTGAAGAACACCACAAAAAAAAATCTGTTGCATTTTTATGTATGTGTGATTGTGTTGGGGGTTAGAACTAGATGATCTTAAGGTCCCTTCCAACCCTAACTATTCTATGATTTTAGGAAACACAGCAACAAGAAAGAACACTTAAGATACTGAATTGAGTAAAGAAGCTACTAAAGTTTAGCAGTTATAACACTTTAGAAGCTTGTAGTTTACAGCCACTCTGAACTGTTCCAAAAGGCAAAACAATACAAAGTTATTACAACACAGCTGAGAATTTAAAAGAAAGTTTTAATGTCAAGCTTAGTCCTACAATTTCTCACTCTAGTATTTTAATTATATTTAAAATGCATTACAACCATATTAGAAAAGAAGTCATACTCACTGTTTTAGCTTCTCTGTAAATATATACTTGGTGAAGTCCTCTATTGATGGAGCAAAATACATGCTATCTTGCACATTAATACCTTTTGCTTTGATATGCTCAGAGGTGTTAAATCTTAACACATAAAAAGGATGTAAAACAGGACCAAATACCTCAAATATCTGAAACACAAACAAAAGTAAAATGTTTAAATAAACCATCAAGAGTAGAGAGTTAATTACATTGCAGAGAACCATGCTGTGTTTTAAGAAGTGTAACATATTTGCAAAATGTAGCAAATAAAGTTCCTTTCATGCTTGAGCTTTATTATCACATTTTGTTTGACAGCGTATTTCCCCAGTTGTTTATAAAGTTACATGTTGAAAAGTTCTCACATGCTGATGTTGCCTTCACCCACCCAATTGCACTGCTTTCACCGTCTGCTTTCTCTACTGTAGTAATCTTTCCTTCTGCCAAATCTTTTTCTCTATTATGCTTTCAAATCTCTTACACTGAGAACAATCTCCTGATTATTTATTCTTCAAAGTTCATCTTTACAAGATGCCTTTATGTCAGTTCCCCTCGCTGTTCCCCAATTCTGTGAAGAATACAGAATTCTGAGATTTTGTACAGAACATCTGCAATTTCAGGCGGAGTTTTTGTTTCACTAGCATCTAGCATTCAAAACACACAAAGCTCAACGAAACAGCCCTCTCAGCAAACATTTTCATTATACTTGCATAAAACAAACACTGGTCTTAAACTAGAGCAGCAGAGCTTAGATACATAAATATTTCCCATCTTTCCCGAAACTTGACTCTAATTTCTCCAATCTTTGCTCCCATCTCCTGGCAATAAAAGAGCACAACCGTAATACAGCTGAAAGCAACTTCTTCTCCACAAGCACTCTCATGAGCTGAAACTCATCACATATTGTAATTCCATAAGGATGAAATGAATTCCAGGCTAGGCATTCTTGAGATTAAAAAAAAAAACCCAGATGACTGTAGCAAGAGTCAAAGGCACAAAGAAAAAATGACATATCAAGAAAACATCTTTAATTTAGTTGACTTCCACACTACTTGCTGGAACATTAAAAAAAATACTTTTAATTTTATATTAATTAAAATAACAGATTTTTTGCTTTATACACACCTTTCCTGCTACTTGTCTATCTTCTTTAAATATTATGCTTTCCTCATTTACAGGAGGTAGGCCTCTCAGGGATTCAATTATTACTAAGATGGAAAAAAAAAAAAATCAATTAGAAGTTTACTTCAACAGCAGCATGTAGTTAATTGTAAAGAAACAGAAATGACATCATTATTTGTCTACTGAAGTTCACAGTGTTCCTAAAAGGACACAGAACTGTATTCCTCCTCCATTAAATACATGATCTCATATAGAGCCTACTTTGGTTTTAGGTTTTCCAGATTCAGACACAAAAAGAGCTTATCCTTCACTGAAATATTTAGAGTAGGTTATTCTTCTTTGGTAGTAGTTCACATTTGTTGCTTTAGTCTACAGAAATACTGGACCTTTAAATTCAGAAGGAACCATGTTTAAAGCTGTCAATACAGTGGCATAGCAGCATTGCACTCAAAAATTTCAACTCTGAAGGTAATCTTTTCTACATCTAAAAACAACAGAATGCTCAATTAAGCATTCTCAGCGCCTCTCCATCAGCAAATAAAGTCACTCAAGCACTTAGTGTCACCTAGACTCCAAAAAAACTAACAAGAATATCATTGCTAAACTTACATACCAGGATTTAAAGCAATAAACACCTCATCAAGCTAAAACTCAAACTTTAAGTTTGCAAATTTAAGTCTGCAAACAACTTGACATGCCAAGCATGCCCGTGACAATGCCTCAGGCTTAATAGCTCACTGAATTTCAAAAGATTAGGGAAATCAGTTTATTTTGTGTCTACCCATGAGATAAAACATGTAGTGAAAGAACCCAGTATGTGGCTTAGCCTCCACGAGAAGAATACCTTAGCAAAAGAAAAAAAAAAAAAAACCAACAAAAAACACACCACCAAACCAGAACAGAACATTCCAAACCAAAACTTTCTGAAAAACATCATGCCAGTCACAAGAAACTCAGGAGAAGCAGAACTTCAGCAGACGTTCACAGAAAAGTGATATTATCTTGGTTTTAACTAGTGCAAAGCAAACATAAACCTATACTGTCCTAGCCTTAATTTTACCTCATAGTATGAAATACCCAACTTACAGGTATCACAAGCTGCCGAAAAAAGAAACTCTGAAGCTTGCTACAGAGAGCAGCAGAGATTTCCAATATGTTAAAGGGACAGAAAGCATTCAGAATGATGATTGCTGTGCTAAAACAGTATCTGTGGTTTCCAAAGAAGACCTCAACTCCCCTCATACTAGATACAAACATGGTATACACAGGTAGAAATTCAGCTCCAAAAAAAAAAAAAAAAACAAAAAAAAAACCAAAAAAATCCACAATTAACTGACAGAGTCCCCAACATGGCCACAAATCTATTCAAATCGAGGCCACTCAGATACCTGTTTCCAGAATAACTCAAAATAAAGGAAAACACTTAGAAAGAGCAAGACATAAAGCAAGACACGAAAAGCAGAAAAATAACACAGGTATCTTGCAGGGTTTTTTTAGACGGTTACTTTGAAAGCAGTTCAAGCAAAATGGAACACTTGAAATAAGCTTAAATACAAACATACAATGCAAGTTTCTCATCTTCAGCAAAACTTTGATTCCCTGTATCAAAAACTGAGGTATCAGGTAGATCTGAAAAGATCCCTAAATGCATATCACCTGCAGCTAAGCTTACATCCATTGTATCTCTCAAACTCAATCAACATTAGTCATGCTGTCCTGTGACTGCTGACACTGGCAGCTTGCATTTGGACAAGGTGCCAACAGTGGGCTGAATATACATATATATAAAATTATATAAATAAATAAAGAACCACCAGCACTGCTAAATAAACAAGTCTTTTTCTTGTCCTCATATATTAACAAGCAAGCACTTGAGGCTGCATTGCATCTGTGCATTCAGTTGTATACGTCCTTCAAATATACACATGCAACTGCAAGATTTTCTTGTAACTGCAACTCTTCAATCTTCTTGTTGTCAGAATTAATACAAAGACCATAATAGGTGAAAAAGGTCTTTTATAAAAAAGAAAAAAAAAAAAGAGAACATCAAAATCACATAGAACCACACACATAATAATTGTGGTATCTTAAGTTTCAGAAGATGTAAGCCAGCCAATAGTGAATTCAATGCAAATGTCATTTGGTAGTCCAAGTTCTCATCTAGCAACCTCCTACACCCCCAAAACAGAATGACACTTTGAGGGAACAGTTAAGTACACAATTCACACAGAAGTATACAGAAAATATTTCAATTAAAACCAGAGCAAACTTATCTTGCTGACCTAGCTGCTCAACGATGCTGGAAACTGTCCCAAAGAGCTTCAGTTCAACATCATCAGGTAGAATTATTGTCAAGTCTTCAATAGGAGGCAGGTCCTGAAAAATATTAAATCAATGCTCAGAATATAATCTCATCACACTAAGACATTCATCACTTCAGTACTGCATAAATTTGACAATCAGAAAAACCTCCTAGCACTTTGAAGATTTAATAAAAACATCTAGTTTGATTTGTCTCTTTCAGAATAATTCCAAATGAATTCATCTTGGGGGAAAGTTACTTTTGAAGGCACCTTTTGTATTGAGATGCTACTTTACATAACTCCATTGCAACTAAAGATAGAAGCCAACTTCAACCAGAGAAAACTGGCAACTGATAGACATTTTGTTCATCTTTTTGAACTTCCAAGATACATAAATTAAGTTCAATGTACAACACAATAGTTAATCATCAATTAACAAAAAAATCAGACAACTTGTAACCATATACAATGCATGACAGAAGGAAAGTGCACACAGCAAGAGATAAAATAGTACAAGATACATTGAATGTATCATCTGATTTGACAAAATGGTGTCTGTCCATTTATGCCACGACTCAAATCTTATGACGTAAAGATAATATGAACCCACACAAAGAAAATTACTTTTAGCTAAAAGTTGTCTTTTGGTATAAGAGGATATCAGAGAACAACAAAACAAAACAAACAAAAAAAAAACAAACCTCAAATATCCAAACAATATTATGGTATACAAACAATATCAATTTAATCTTCTTCCTGAAATTTCAGCATTAAAATCTGCTATCAAAGGCTGATTAACACTGAACTCATCGTCTACCTCCTGTTTACCCAGAAACTAAAATTTCTCTGTATATATACTGCTGTGAATTCAAAACAGAATACTAAGTAAGGACAACTAGAGTAAGAATTATCTTCAAATTCAACATCTTCTGCATCTGGAGGTACTGTCCAAATCTTAGCACTGAAGTGCACTTTTAAAGATCACCTCCAGTGCTTCATCTCCAATAGATGAATCTTATCCTTCTTTATCAAAACACCACCTGATAATCTTCACTCTTCTTAACAAAAGTGCTTGCCAAAAGCTTCTGGAGCAATTTAAAGACCAAACAGAGACCAAGACTTTCCCAGATCATACACGATAGCATTAAAGCCAAGATGTAAATTCAGACAGAAACACCACATGCTTCTTCAGGACAGCAAGTTTTTCAACATTAAACAAACTTCACTGCTAAGACTTAACTGAGTCACGGATGCCAGAGCAATTCAAAGGCCAAAGCCTAGAACGGAGAAAACTAAAATTTTGATCAGAAATCTCAAACTGATAAACTGTACCATCTATCATACTATACACAATATCTGCCAAGACTACACTTCAAGGGCAGTTTCTAAAATAATTCCACTAACTGTTCATACATGCAGCTTTCCCCACCCCTCCAAGTACATATTCCAGTTATGTACCATAATCTTTTATTTTATCCTTGACCCATGCTTTAGCCATTTAATTATTATTGGGGACTTTTGGGTGAAATATTATGATAATGTTTCATTTTTAACAAATCTATTTTAATTTTCTAATTTTATTCCCTCAAATTTACATAAGAATCTACAACTTTTTGCACAGACCAATTCTATTACTGTAGAACATCTTAATACAAGATACAGTAAACAATGTGGTTGCTGGAAATTGGATTCTTATTAATTATCACTGGCAAAAAGAAAGCCATAGCTTTACTGAAATTAATCAGGCCAGAACTTGAAAGAAAGATGTTTTGTAAACATTTGGACTTCAAGCTAGTAAGCTAATCAGACAAAAGAGCAGACAATAGATCACTTTCAGACTAAGAGATTAATTTTATTTAAATAAATCTTTGAGATGAAAATAAAACCTGGTAAATAGATCTATTTGAGTAAGGACTTTTGCTGAAATGTTCAGTACTGGAAAAAAGAAAAAAGTTGTCATAGAAGCACTCATAACAGTTGTAATATTCACCATACTTCAAAACAAAGCCCATGTAAGCAGGAATTGCTCTGATGTTTTACTCCTTCAAGAACCCATTCTGTGTTTCTCAATCTTTGATTTATTTCAGGAATAAAGGGATATTCTAAGAGGTTTTATTTCAAGTGTTTCTAGAGCAGCGGTTTAAGAATTAACATACTCCCATCCCCTGTTATTGCTACTACTAATGCAAGTAATAGTCTCAGCCTTTCCAGACAGTTATCTAGCATTTTCTAACTCTTACAGAGCACTGAAGCTGAGATATATGTATGCAAACGATTCTGCTCTTTAGAGCCTTTTTTCTCTACCTTTCTAATAATTTCCTATACCCTTCATTGAACTCATTTCTCATGCCAATAAGCATTTTTAATGAAGGGGAGAGACCTACAGATTAACAGATAAACATATACTGTTAATGTAAATTGATATTACAGCATTACATTGTAACATAGCTTTTATTTGTAAGCCATCAGAAATGATGCATAACTAATAATCTGTTAGCAGATTATTATTAAAACTCACTCCTTTAAGCCTCTTAATTTTGAGATAATGAGGAATAACAAGAATAATGAGGAATACTTAATGAGCATGTGTCATGGGTTCAGCAGCAGCAGTCATTTTTTCTTTAAGCAATAGCTGGTGAGCACTGTGTTTTGGATTTTTGGCTTGGGAACAGTGCTGATAACACCAGTGTTTATAGTTATGGCT
>JASSUY010014849.1:0-10350 GCA_032466535.1 Forpus xanthops
ACCCTCACAGGGAAGAGCTTCTGCCTAAGAGCTCATCTCAGTCTCCTCTCTGGCAGGTTAAAGCCATTCCCCTTGTCTTGTCCCCATGGGCCCATGCCCTTGAGGGTTTCAAGGGTGCAGAGCTGCCCTCCCTTGCTGTGACCCAGCACACTGCAGGGCTGAATCCGAACCTGCTGAGCCCCCAATGATCCCTTCAAATTACATTCCCCAAAGGTGATTTTATTTTTATGGATTTACCAACAAACGGGTTATTTCAGAAATGAGTGGCTGCTGCTGTTGGTCATTTCTGGATGACCAGTTGACTCCTTGTCGCATGGTTTAATGATTGCATACTTTTTGCTGGTTAAATAGTGCTCAACAAGGAAACAGAAGAAAAACCACACTGGGATAATCTAAGAAAAACAAGGATTATAAAAATGGCTCCGAGGCGCTTACTGCTGGAAGCAAAACCTATTTTGTGGGTTTGGTGCTGCACCTCTGCCTGGAAAACAGAATTGGAGCAGTTGTTGCGCTGGTTTTCTCAGCAGAGGTGGTACTCCATCGCCGGCACGTTCACCCATCTGGAAAGTAATTCTGTTGCTTGGCCTGGTCGGGATTTGCGCTTCTGTCAGTGTGCATTTAACTGTTGCTGCCTTAGGAAGGAGACTCAGGAGATCAGTTCCCCTTTAAAGCCCAGAACACAAAACCCGAAACTGAGGCCGTGATGTGCCACAGGAACATCTCTTAAAATGAAAAAAAGGAAAAAGCCATTTTGATTTAGAATGTTTCCAAAACTATTGTGAAATGACCTTGAATTTCAGGGGTTTGGTGCCAATGCAAGAGGAGATTTGAAATGATGTTACTGATCCCTCTGTGCTGTCTCCATTGCCTTTACTACAGCATCCTTGGCTATGGGAAATTGGCCTGGACCAGAACAGGGACCTCTTGCTCCCTCCCAGTCAGGCAGAGTCTGCGTGTGTCCCCCAAGCAGCCTTGCACCTTCATCTCTGGTGTCAGCCCGTAAGTCAAAATCAGGGTGGCTCAGCAGATGGGTACACCGTGGGGTGACGCACTGATCCCTTATTTCAGACTATTTGCTAAAGTTTTAATAGGAACTACAAAATAAAAAGCAAAGCCCATCTAAAACCCTGAGTGTTTTTGATATGTTTTGTGTTTCGGAGTGCAAGTCTTGATGAGTGTGAGGTGTTCCCGGCTTCCCCCGTATTCAGATGTGCTGGTGTGTGGGATGGGATTAGCAAAGCACCTGCATGGTGGCTGCCTGCAGGGAGCCAGTGCCCTGGGTGCAAGTGGGCCGGTGCCTGCCGGGGCGTGGGTTTGCACCAGGGCTCTTTGTTTAAACTCTTCCCTATTTCCTTATTGCCAAAGCATCTTTTCTTCTCATCCTGCTGAAGAGGGATGCAGGGTAGTGATGCTTTTAGATTTATTTCTTAGTTCTGCTTGAAAAATAAATGAGCAGGAGTTGCTGGTGACTCCGCAAGGTCGTGATTCATGGTTCATTAATGGGATTTCTTCTTTGCTGTCATATAAAGGCAAAAGCATGACCTAAACAGCCTGAAAAGAACCATTTGGACTTGGTTCACGTGATCCATGGTGTCGTGTGCTGCCAGCACCGGCTGCTGCATCCTCTCATCCTTGTGTTGCACTTACTACTAACAGTCTTACTACTACAAATAGTTGAAGCAGTTTGAATTAACTGCTCATGTGTGCAGCCCCATTGTGGCTTTAGGTTTATTTCCGGTCTGAAGTTGAGCCAGGGCAGGGACGAGGGCTGGGCTGGACTTGCTCCCAGCGCTGGGTCCCTGCCTGTGGCTGGTGCTGGTGCTGCGAGGACCCATCTATTTTTGTGTGATAGAAATACCACTTTGTTCATCACGTGGGGAGCGTCAGCCATGACTGACAGCCATTTTGCTTGTCATTAATAGTGCTACTTAATCTCAAAACAAGACTTTTCCTGTGATATATCTGTAAAACAAAGCAAAACAAAACAAGCTTTCTTCCTTCACGCACCACCCCTCTCCCAAACAAACAAACAAAATCCCGATTCCTCCTTTCCTCTGATGAACAATGACTCATTCAGCTGGTTTGGGGGGTTGAAACTGGTTTTATTGTTTAATCTTTCATTTTGGCCTCTGGTTCCTTTGGCTGCTGTATTGCAGGTGGAGCTGCAGCGGTGCCGCCGGTGGAGATTGCCCAACTCCAACCAGTGCCTGCGCTTGATGCTTTATAACTCTGCCAAAGATTTTTCAGTGTTTGGGCTGAAATTTTCCAAGCCAGGTGTCTGCCCCAGGGGGAAGTCTCTTTGGAGAAGCTGTAGCAAAAACTGCCACTGCCCTGGGTGGTGGATGTCGGGAAGAGGATGGCTTTGCACATGGTGAGCCCACAGAATTGCTGTAGGTGCAGAGAAAACACGATGGGCTGGACCCTGGCTTCCTGCATCCTTGTCTCAGGAGTTCTTCGTCTTTTGCTGATCTTTAGGAATTTTTGTGGGTTTTGAGACCTGCCGTCCTAAAAGCAGTTGAATGGCCCAACAGGCTCAGGCAGATGGTTCGGAGATGGTGCACTGAGCAAGTGCTTTGACTCTGGTCCTGAACATGGGTTGGGACAATCCCCATTTCAAACACAGGCTGGGGATGGAGCAGACGGGATGGAGCATCCCTGAGGAGAAGTATTTGTGGGTGTTTGATGAGAAGCTTCCCATGACCCATCTTCAGTGAGGGCTTGAGCCTGAAACTCCACCATGTGCTGGGCTGCACCCCCAGAGTGTGAGCAGCAGCTCAGAGAGGGGATCCTGTCCCTCTGCTGCGCTCTGGGGAGACACTCCCTGCAGTCCTGGTCCAGCTCTGGGGCAGCAGCACGAGAGGGACATGGAGCTGTTGGACTGAGTCCAGAGGAGGCCATGGAGATGCTGTGAGGGCTGGAGCAGCTCTGCTCTGGAGCCAGGCTGAGAGAGCTGGGCTGGGTCAGCATGGAGAAGAGAAGGCTCCTGAAGGGGAGACTGTATAACAGTCTTCTAATATGTAAAGGGTGCTTACAAGAAAGCTGGAGAGAAGGCCTTTGGGCAAGGGGAGAATGACTTGAACCTGCCAGGGGGGAGTTCGAGATGAGATCTGTGATTCTGTTCTTGTTGCCACTAGTCAGCTGAGCCTCAAGAGGAAGGGGTAGCTGAGGTGTCACACAGCGTGGTTGAGGGGTGAGCAGAGCATCCCTCTTACATCCTTGATGTCCCTACATTGCCCAAAGCCAGGTATGAAGGAAAGCACAATATGGGAGGGAAAAACAATTTAAAAGAATCTATTTCTAGGAAATATTATATTAATTTGTATTATTAAAAAGATAAATTTATTATGATGTAGAAACATTGCAGAATCAATGACGTGATCACCAGCAGCAGGTCAGGTCAATCTTTTTTTCTTCTTTACTTTATCTTAGTAAGTTCCACAGTGGGCTGAGTTGTTGAGGAAGAGTTGCTTTGTGTTCCAGTATCTCAGGGCTGTATCAGGGCACGGGGTGGGCTGGTGGCACATCCCAGAGGGTGGATTCCAACAAAATTCCATCATTTTCTGAGTTTTGATTTTGCAGTGGTGTTATTTTTCAGTGTGGTTTTCATGTAAAACCTACATTGGGTTAGGTTCCCAGTATGGGCTTTAAATCTGGATGGTTTTGATGGTGCCATTTGTTGCTGCTTGGTGACAATGGCTGGACTCACCATCAGGCGCCTCAGGATTTAGGACCCTGTCAGTTGGTGCGTCCCCTTGTTTACTTCATCTGCTTATTTCCAAATTCTTTCCCATTTTTCCTTTCAACCTCATGTCCTAATTCTGATGCTTTATTAATCTCTCTAATTACATTGAGTTCAAGTTGTTTGAAACCCACTTATATTGGTATAGGAAGTACTTACTGTACTAATCAAATGATCCAAGGTGGCTTCTCTCAAGTCCTCAATTGTGCTACACATATTCCTCCTAATATACTGCACTTTGTAACAATGCACTTTTCCTCTGCATCCCTAAAGAAACACTGAAACACATTAATTCTCTGTTTTTTGTGTATACACCTGTAATTCATCATGGACTGTGGTGTTCTCTTGCACGGCCATGTGGAACTCCATCCATCTCCAGAATCCTGGCAATGATCTCTCTGTGGGATCTGCAAGAGGCTGTTGGGAAACAGTTGCTTAGAACACAAAATTGTTTTCTTGCAGATTTCAAATATGGGAATATTTGAGATAACATATTGAATATTTGAATAATACCATTAAAACATAACAAAGCTTCCTTGAAGATTTCCATATTTTATTTAAATGAGCTTAAAAGCTGATTTGAAATTTCCTAAAGGAAGGACAGCCAGCATGTGGGAGCAGACCCTGGGAGGGCACTTTGGGTGGAAAACATCTCTCTTGAGATAAACATTTTGTTCCTTTCTGGGAAAACAGAGACATGGTGGTGCTGGGTCTTGCTTGGTGTGTATTTCTGAGCTAACACTGAGGATGAAGGTGTGCTCTATCTCTGCAGGATCAGAACAGTGTTTCATAGAACCATAGAATCACAGTGATTTGTGTTGGAATGGACCTTAAACTTCCAACCCCCCTGCCACAGGTAGGGGCACCTTCCACTAGAGCAGCTTGCTCCAAGCCCCATCCAACCTGGCCTTGAACACTGCCAGGGATGGGGCAGCCACAGCTTCTCTGGGTACCCTGTGCCAGCGCCTCAGCACCCTCACAGGGAAGAACTTCTGTGTTATATTCGACCTAAATCTCCCCTGTTTTAAGTTTAAACCCATTTCCCCTTGTCACTTCCTGCCCTTATAAAAAGTCCTTCTCCATATTTCTTGTTTCCCGTGTGTATTAGTTGCATTTTCATGAGCGTTTCCCTTGTTGGACCATATGGGCAGCAGAAACTCATTAAGGTGGTGGTGGGGTTTTCCCCCAGGTTTTGTGTCCTCTGCGTGCCCCAGGTCCATGGTGAACGCTGGGCAGGAGGAAGATCAAAAACCTGCAGAAACTGAGTTTCTGAGCCAAACTGCAGGTTCAGTGTGGGGGGTTTGGCTCTGGTTAGAGCTGTACGTTAAGCAGTTGAGCCAGTGAAAGGAAGGTGGCACAGGGAAGTGCTGAGCTTAATTCTAGGTCTGACAAACCCCGGTGATGGAGAACCAGGATCTACATAGTTTAGTTGCAGGAGCCCAAAAGTGCTCAAAAAGCAACATCATAGTGCTGAGACAAGGGAGCTAGTACTAGTCACAGTGACCCTCTGGGAAGAGAAATGTAGTGATTAGAGGCATTTAGGACCACTGATGAAAAGAACCAAACAGTTTTTGCTGATGCCTTTGAAGTCTCTTCACATCCAGAACCATGTGATGCTGTTAGTGACCTCAGGGAAGCGGTGGGACAATTGGCTCTCCAGCCTCTGAAGGTGCCATGCTCTGCTCATGTCAGAGAGGAGGACTTGGCTCATAGGAATGATGAGCATCCTTCTGCCTTTCTGTATTGACACTAGTGACTTTATTTAGACAGCAACTATCAGAACAAAGGCCAGGTACCAATTTTTGTTCTCCCCTTGCCCTCTTTATGCTCCTCCATCTGTGGGAAATGGTGGTTTGACCGTTGAATGATTTGGGAGCAAGAGTTTTCCCAGCTGGAGTGGTCCTTGTAGCATCAGGCATGTACCAGATAACAGCCCCTATCCTGAGCTTAAGTGTGTCACGCCAATAATAGCATTAAGGTTTCAAACTGAATGAGGGATCCTTTTTTGTGTGTGTGTGTGTGGTGGTTAATGATTAATTAGGTCAAATTCTCCAAAATTAGACTGCTGGAGAAGGAATGGGCCAACAATTCACATTCTGACAAAAACATGGGACAGGAACCGATGGGGCTGGTTGCACCTCATCCCCCCGCGTGCTCTGTCCCACGCCCCAAACTCAAACTCGCTTTTCCCCAGAAGAGGTTCACTTTTAAAATTGTGTCCATTAATATCCCAATTTCCTTCCCCCCCTTTGAAATCTCGCATTAAACCCCTGTAGATTCTGCTTTAAGTAGGCAATTAAGCTAACAACATAATTATATCCCTTAATGCTCATTTTAACTGGTTTAGAGAAGAAACAAAAGGGGAAAGCAGCTTCAAATAGATGGGAATGAAAGCTCTGTTGTGAAGATATTTTTGATGCTCGCGATAATTTGTGTGAAGTGCAGAGTTTGGCCATTAGTGGCTGCAGGGGAGGCAGGAGGTCACGGTTAAGACCCTTACAGGCACCGTGGGGTTTTGCCTCCTGGATGTCCTTAATCTGAACCCTCTCCCAGCTGCAAATCTTTGGCAATCTTTGGAGAGAATGTCCACTTCATACTGCAGTGGAGTGGCTGCATAGCTGTGGCATGGTAGATTTGGGCTTTTTTATTACCTAGGCAATTATTCACCAGAGACCAATACACTGAGCCTGCGAGCTGCTGCCTTGCCATATGCATGAGCAGAAAATTGAGCGCTGAAAAGTACCAGTGGTGGGGAATTACTGCAGTAAATCTGTGCTGATGTGGTGGAGTTCTGTCACTGCCATGCGGAGGTAGAGCCAAAGGGGAGCTGTGCCCTCGTGGTAGGGAGCAGAGTAACTGCTGTGGTTTCCTGCAGAGCGCACAGCGTCCACAAAAATCTGTTTGCGAGGCACAGAGTTTTCTGAAGACCCTGCTGGGGAACCCAAGTGCTTGGCTGGAGCCTGACTTCCTGAGGTTTGCTGGTGACTCTGGAAGACTGATGTTGCAGTACAGGCACAAGTCACTGCAGATGCGGCTCTCCTTTGCAGAAGTGTGTGTTCACCTTCCCTTTCCTTTGCCCATTCCCAGCGGAGGTGTCATTCAAGCAGTTAGATCCATGTTTGTGGATTCTGGGACACATCTTACACCTGTGAGGTTCCTGTCTCAGTGTGGTCATCTAGATTTAGTGAGGAACTCCGGCTTGATCATCTTTCTGGATCATTCAGGTGGACATAAGACTATATTTGTCTTGCTTAAGAAAAAGAGCTGGGAATATCCTGAGCTAAAGCAGTTGGGATTCTTCAGCAACAGCACGTGCTAGGTTGGGACTGGATGAGCTTTAAGGCTCCTTCTAACCCAAACCATTCTGTGATTCAGGAATGTCCTGTGTCCTCCTTTGTCTTTAGGACAATGTGGAAGTGCACCAACGTAGAGGTCCCTCACTCTGGATGGGTTTTGGAGATTCAAGGACTGTCCCTAGCATTCACTGGGCTTTTTACAGATGCCCTGAATTGTCACAGCTTCCCTTATTTCTAACCCCACACTTGGAGTGTCATGTGCAGGAAACAGTTCTTGGGCTGAGGAAATTTTCCAGATGATCAGTAGAATAATTTATTGGAGTGCTTCAAACCAGTTCCAAAATTTGTGGTATACTGTGTTCCTTGGGTACAAACCATTCATATAGAAAATACCCCTGGCTGCCCCTGCAGTTATGTATGATCTGAGTGGAAAATAATGCACTCAGGGTGAATAATTGTCTGTGGGGCTGCCACAGCATGAAGGGTAGGAGAGCATCAGTTTACTTTCTTTCATGGACGAGCTTGTGGAACCTGGCACTCAGAGCTATTCTCAGCCCAGCATCTTCTGCAGCTGGTACTCAAGGGGCACTGAATCAGGCTGGTGGCCCATCTGGAGGAGAAAACAGCCCTGGGCCTCATGTTTTTTTGTCATATGAATCCATTTCAGTGGGTTCATTGCTCCTTTCTCAGCTCAGAGGCAGACCCAGCTTTGTCTGGCTCTGGCAGCAGCAGCTGATATTGCAGGTAAATCCAGACTTCATTTGGGAATTAGGCTTAAACCTATGGGCTTGGGGATTTCTCTCTAGCTCTTAGACATGACCCAGGGCTACGTCTGAGTTTTGGAGGTGATCACCCGTGAGGGCTTGACTTGCGCAAAACTTTGCAGCAACTGCTGGTAAAGGGCTAATGATGCCACCTGCAAAATTCAGACCCAAAATGGATCTTGTAAGAACATTTGGGGCTTTTTCTCATCCCAGTGGAGGTTCTCCCGAGCTGCTCCAACCAGTGTGTGTGGTGGCAGAACTGAGCAAATAAGAGATTTCTTAAAGCTCATGACAGATAGAAAAATTGTTTTTCATGTTGAGCCAAAAGAAATCTGTATTGATCTTAATTTTTCTTGTTGGCCAGAAAATCTTTTTGGGTTGTGAGTTTGGAATTGAGCAGAATCTGTGGCTTCCAAGAGCCTCATTTAGATTTTGAGCACATTTTGCAGTTCTTGCTTTAAAAAATATATAGGATCTATTTTGCCTGTATGATTAAGAAAATTTTAAATGTCAGGCTGCATCACTTTCACTTTTTGAATATGAGTGTCATATTCTATTGTGCAGACAGGAATTGTGCAGTGGTTGGTCTTGCTATAGCTATGCTTTTGGCTGAAAGTCATTTCCCTGCAGCTCCATGCCCTCATTTGTTTCAGTTCCATGAACTATAGAGAGTTGAAGATCACACACATCAGGTCTTGGTGGTGTTTGTCCCATGCAAACTGCCTGGAAAACAGTTTCTCCCCAGCTGATTGTTTGGAGATGTTGGTTGGGGAGTGACAATAATGAAGGTTGATGACCTGGCTGTGTGTACCTGCAGCCCAGAAACCAAGCATGTGCTGGGCTGTGTCAAAAAGAGACTGACCATCAGGTTGAATGAGGTGATCCTGCTCCTCTGCTCTCATAAGACCCTACTTGGAGTACTGTGTGCAGTTCTGATATCTTCAACGTAAGAATGACAAGGACCTGTTGAAGCAAGTCCAGAGGAGGCCACGAGGAGGATCAGGGGCTGGAGCACCTCCTGTAAGGAGACAGGCTGAGAATGTTGGGGCTGTTCAGCCTGGAGAAGAGAAGCTATGTGGAGACCTCAGAGCAGCTTCCAGTGTCTGAAGGGGCTACAAGAATGCTGGAGAGGGGCTCTTCATCAGGAACTGTAGTGACAGGGCAATGGGTGATGGGTTCAAACTGAAACAGGGGAGAGAAAGATGTAAGGAAGAAGTTCTTCCCTGTGAGGGTGCTGAGGCGCTGGCACAGGGTGCCCAGAGAAGCTGTGGCTGCCCCATCCCTGGCAGTGTTCAAGGCCAGGTTGGACACAGGGGCTTGGAGCAAGCTGCTCTAGTGGAAGGTGTCCATGTTCATGGCAGGGGTATAACTGGAGGAGCTTTAAGGTCCCTTCCAACACAAAACCACTCTGTGATTCTATGGTACCTGATGACATCCTGTTCTTCCCAAGGCTGTGCCCAGTTTGAGGACTTCTGGTGGAGGGCTTTGGGGTCACCATCCCCTTTGCTCTTGGGCAGTATTTAGGCAGTATTATCTCAAGGAGGGAAATGGTGTTTCAGCAGTACCGGGGCACTGCAGGAGCCTTAACAGATTGAAATATACCCAGGTAAAGTTGTTTTTTCCCTTCTCTTATTTCCCAAGCAGCCATTGGGAAGGCAGCAAAGCCACCTGCCTTCGCTGGGAGCAGCCAGGCCTTTGGGGTTAATTTGGTCTTCATTTGGGTGTCTTTTGTCTGTTTCTTTTTTCTCTTTTTTGTATTTATTTTAATCATGAAGGTTGTTTGTTTGTTTATTGATTTCTCTCCACCCGGGGAGTGGATCTGGGGATATTTATAGGGTGTGTGGTTGGCTGATGAGAGTTATTTTGCAAGCAGAGCTCCCAACATTTCTACTTTAAGCCTGTTTTTTCTCCAGCTTCCTTCATTTCCCCCTTCTTTCTTCTCGTTTTTTTTCTCTTTTTACTATTTTTTCTTGCGTTTTTCCTTTTTTTTTTCCATTTTTGAGGCAGACTGAGCCATTTCTGAATTTTCTCCCTGTAATTACTGCTCTGTTTTTAAGTTTGAAAAAATCACCCGCCTTTGGGAGCTTCCCCCATCCTTCCTTTTAGATCAGTGTGGTCTGACTTTTCAGTTTTTTCCCTTTCTTCCCTTTTTACTACCACCATTTCGTGCTAGTAAAAAAAGCCAAAGCAGGAGAGAAGGAAGGTGACATCCTGGAGTTAACCTCCCAGTGGTAAATGGTTTAGTTGCAACCTCATTTTAAATGCCTCAAGGGATTATGTTTGTAAGGATAAAATGTATAGTTTGCAAATGGACAGCCTTCCCCTCCGGTGTCAGCCTTGAGGGGACCCTTGGCAAATGCTGGACCTTCTTATAGTCCTGTTCCTAACACCACCTCACTGCAATATTTATCAAATTGGGTGTTTCTTATTTCTAGATACTGAGTTTTGGCCTTGGATTGTCATGTACTTGACAAAGATGCTGCAAGGGCTGGAGCAGCTCTGCTCTGGAGCCAGGCTGAGAGAGCTGGGCTGGGTCAGCATGGAGAAGAGA